>JAPMOQ010014769.1:299450-355055 GCA_026543055.1 Argiope trifasciata
AATTAATAAACTCCGGTAAACTTGGGGGTCTGGGGTTTTTGGCCACGAGGAATCAATTGGCGCCGGTTTTGAAGCGCTACGGTCGAGCAGTTCGGAGTTACAGATAGGATATTTTCAAACTTTATTAGTTCGCCATAATGGCTACTTAAATTTTCAAGCGGTAACGTGCTGCCATCTATAGCCAATATGGCGAACTAATAAAGTTTTATGTTTATGCTGTTATAGGTTTATAATATGTTTCTTATGTATGTATATATGTTTGGTTTTTCTAAATAAATTTGTCAAAAATATTGAACTTCAGCACACTTCAATCTTTACCTTTACTTTACCTTTGTATAGAATAGTTCCCTTTCCAAACTCTAACTTTGTTTATTATAGTTTACAATGGTGCACTTTAACCGATTATCTTTTCACCAATGGTTTCACAAATTTTCTTATGGCATGTATTGTTTTGATAAATCACAATTGAAAATTTAAATCTTCGAGTTAGCTTCGATACCTGTTTTCTCCGAGCGGAGCTCGGTCACCCGCTGGTTGATGTAAAAACCATGTTTGTGCAATAATATTTTCGGAAGTTATAGCGGAAAAACGTCGAAATTTCGCTTCAATTTTAATTAATTCAAATTCTAACTCGAAATTCGGAAAAATGTCTCCGAGGTGCACATTCCCGACCTCTTAGGTATACATATACCAAATTTGGTAGCTGTAGGTCCAACGGTCTGGCCTGTAGAGTGCCAACACATACACACATTGAGCTTTATTATAAGTAGTAGATTTTGAATTGACAGCATTCATCTCTGGAGACGGCATTTCTATTTTCTCCCCGTAATCGAGATGGCTGCCCTTTCCACGCAGTCACGAGTCCTCACTATACACACACACATTTTCAACATCATATTTTCATTAAAATATAACGTTAGAGAACGCGAAAAACTATTTCTTCAGTTCATTCCAAGAAGGATCTCGCTGAGAGCGTTCGCTAAAGTTGCAAAATGCTCGTATTCGCTCCTGCCTTTCAGGGTTAATGTAATAGCTAGTAAAACATTTGTATCGAAGCAAAATTATCTAGGAGAATTCATATGTGTAATGGGTATCATTTTGTTTTTCTTTCCCGAAGAAACTACCAAACTATATTGAGTGATGTGCGCCATCCGCAGTTGAAATTTTGCGCGATTTTTTGTCCCCCCATTATTGTATTTCGCTGCCAATCCCTTTAACATTACATACAGCAACCGCCGTCTATGAATAAATGCAGTTTCTCCATTGATTCATGTCTACAAATTTTTTTAGCATCAGACCTTTTTTGTCTTTGCATCCGCGGAACATCGAAATGTTTGCACTCTAGCTGAATATTGATAAGCAAAAAGTGTAAATTGTCTCATCCCCCTTTATGAAAATCGTCACATATTTCGTGATGTTGTGTTTTGATCACGTGATCGGAAGTCGTCGGGTAGGCTGTGACTTCCGGTATGTTTGATATTTAACAAGATGTTCTGGCTTTGATGCCCTCTGAATAGAATGCTCTCATGGCTTTAACTCTCTTAATATAATGCTCTGAGGGGTTAGCTTTCTGAACTTAAACTCTATTAATTTAATGTTAGCAGGCATGTGTTATTTGCTCGGAGTATATTATTTATTTCTGTTTGTTAAATTGTCTTTATGCGGGATAAATTGAATTGATGCTAAACAGTTTTGAAATAAAAAGGATTTATTCCGAAGGCATTATTTTGTTGTCACTGTGCAACTCTGCTGCCACGTAGTTGTGGCAAACGAATATTGGTATCACGCGTGTTAACTGCAGCAACAGAGATCATACGAGTGCCTCCGTTGTTTTTAAGCTCGCGTGAGATTTGCATGGATGAATAACTTTTTTAAATGATATTTCGAGTAGATTGCTCTGGGACTCATTTCGATCCTTAAACTGCATTCTATGGAACTGTACTGTTCCATTGCGCAAGATAAGTCATTCCTATTTCATTTACCTGTTTTCAATGCAGACGAATGGCCTATGTTCTTTGATGCATTGGATTTTCATGATATTGAAATATAAATTTCCTACGACATCCGCCACTTTGTTTTGGGAGGCCTTCAGACAAGAATAGAATTCTTTATCACAGTCACAATGGGATCTAAAATTAAAGTGAGATTCATTAGTGGAATATGTTTGGGAAAGGAGAATTTGCATTTCAATAAATTAATGATTGTTATAAATTATATTTAAAAATTTAAACGATAGGCTTATAGGGCAGTTTACTGAAGTTTCAATAAAATTAGTCTTTTATGTCGGTTTGCTTTTCTCAGTAAAGTTAATTGACATGTTCCACGGAGCACCCGCCTTGCTTATCAAGGCTATCTCATAGTCCTGGCGACGTAGGATCCTGGCATCGATCAATGCCCTTAACTGCGAGCATTCAGATGGAAAATGAAGACCGATCGAGGTGTCTGCAAGCATGAGCTTTGGAGAGGAGGAGAGTTCTCTGGTCTAATAGGATAGTAGCTTCTGAGTGGAAGGGGGGGGAGGATGAGTCACTATTTCTTCCAAGGTCCCGGGGCGAGATTGAGGATAATTTAGGTTTACGAATCAGGAACTTACTAGTGGGTAGTGGGCGGGGGAGTTGGACTTCGTCTACAGGAGCGTTGAGAAGAAACAGTTTCCTTTCCTCTTTGGACGTCAGAACTTTCAGTTTCCCCACAGCTAACCAGGAATTATTCTATAGGTTTATTTACTTAAAAGCATCGATCATTTTTTAAATTTCCGTGATGTTGGGGGCTGTGTGCAGCTATTTGCTGTAGAACTCTGGACCTCGATGCTCGGGTAGGTTCTGTACTGTGGCCGGGATTTCTTTGGCTAAGCTCATACCAAGGGTCTCTGCGTTGGATCTTCTGAGCCTTAATGTTGGAGAGTTGGATAGGCAATTCATCCCTTCCAGAAGGCCAAATGTCCAATATCTTTGCAATTTATGCATACAGGTTCAAGAATTTTCTCCTTTAGCTGGCACTCCACCGTTGTGTTTTCCATTGCATTTAATGCAGCGTGGATTGCGCATGCAATTCCGCGCTACAGTGGAATACTGCACATCTAAAACACATTGTGGCCATTGCTGGTCTTCTGTACGTTTCTTTTTAACCCTCATGTCGAATACATGGCTTACATTGAAGATGTTATTTTCTGTCTTTACTTCTACAAGGAAGAATGGGTGATTTTCTGAAGTTTTTAAGTTAGGAGATTTGTTCAATATGGTAGTTAAGTGCTTCTATTTCATTTTAAATGCTTTCTTTACCGTGACAGACCCTTGATAAATACTTAAAGGGCTCTTTAAATATTGCATATTCTTCCCTTTTTTTCGTCCAGGAATACCCAATCTGTCTTCATCTATTTTCGGGGTGATTTTTAAGTTTCCGTTTGCCAACCTGTTATCAGTATTGGGGCATTTTCTATTGACTTCCTGCAAAATTCGATTGTAGTCTTTTTTTTAGTGGAAGCACATTTATAAAAGTTTATTTTCATGTATTTAACATGTGGATCTAGGGGTCATAAATTACTGAAAACGGAAAAGCTGTTTAGAGCCCATATTTGCAAAAGTATTAAACTTGAAAAAAAAAAAGCTTGAAAATGTCATTAATTTTATTTTCTGTAATTTGATGTAAGCTTCTAGTGTGAGAACTAGGGAGTTTTAAAGATATTCAAAAAAAACAAATGGGAACGAGAAAAAATCGCTGTGACAACAGCACCGATGTTTGCAGAAAGTGTTGTCGAATTCGAAAGATAAATTCCAAGCATGTTTCAACATGGAAATGAATTTGTGGTTGTCAAACACGGTTGGAGAGCTTAATTAAATATAAAGGGAATATTTCTCCCCTTTCCTCCCAACTAGATTAATCGAATTGAAGGCTGGACAACAGGTAGTGATCTTCTGATTAACATTGGTTGTATAGAGAAAAGCGGACAGCAGTTAGTTAACAAATCCCGCCTCGTTAGTTATTGAACGGAAACGAGAAAGACTGACATATAATTTTCAGATGGGAATCTCGAGTTACTTTTGAAAACCTTTACTTTCCTTCACCAACATTTTTTCTTATGTTTTTTATTTTTGAAAACGAGATGTGGTATGATTTCTCTCATTCGAATCTTAGCTTCTTTCTATATTATTGCAGGTCGCTGCGGCCTGATGGTAAGATCTCGGCTCCGCAACCGAAGGCCTTCAGATTCGAGACTCGATTCCACCGAAGAACCGTCGGGGAATCGAGTCTCTTGCACGTTAAATCTGTCAGGTCAAACGTCCTGCCGCTGGTGTGGTGTGGAGAGGGGGTGCCAGCTCATGTGTCATCTGACCGTGGTTCAAAATGACGAGGTCCGTACCAAAATAGCCCTAATGTTGTTTCAAAACGTGACGTTAATATGACTAAACTAAACTCTATATTATTGCTCCAATGCTATCAGCTGCATCCACTCTAATCAAACCTCAAAGGATTTAAGCACTATTTTTCCTTGCAAACTCGGAGGAGTCTAGTCTAAATTCGACTTAATTGTGAAAAGGAGCGGATGGATTTTCTTACTCTATACTATTGTTGAATCGTCACAATTAACAAGCTAAAGATCATCAGGATTTTTAATATTTGGTTTAACTATGGTCTTTGTGATAGTCATACAAAGACTTTAAGTTTTATTGTTTTACCTTCAAATTTAAAATCGGACATGATGACCGAATTCTTATTTTAAAAATTACTTGCAGAATTTATGCTGTCTTTATTTCAGATGGACCGCAATGATCTGCGACACGGACGGCTGTTTTTCAGTTGCAGTCACCTGAGTGATTGTTTGCCGTAAAGCGATGCCTGCCTGTTACTTACTTAGTGTACAAAGACAAATTGATCATTCCATAACCAGTACGGAACGCCTTCAGTTTCACTGGACAGTGGTCATGTGCCCTGCAGCATGCGTCCACTTCTGTCTGAGATCCCAGCTCTTCAAAAGAATCAGCAATGTCCCCCACACCGCACCATTTTGTACCTGTAATAGAACGATCAGTGACTACATTTCATGATCCAAGTGCTCTATTCGAAATAGGACTCAACTATTAGGTTGGGGAATAAATTCGTAGCTTTTTATATTTCCTTTGTTTCCCAATGATTTTTTGGCTGTTTGACAAAGTATATAATATTCATTCGATGGAGCTCTTTTTGTTCTACAAAGCTTTGCTAATCGTCTTTTTGTGTAATTTAATTTTCAATTACTTTTAAGGCTTAGAAAGGGAATATCCAGGAGGTAAAAATCAACATTTTCGACACCTTCTCTTTTTCGTTGTTCATCGAGGTCAAAAAGCTGCTGAAGCAGTACGGAACACTTGCAACGAATACGGAGAAGGCGTCGTAGGCGAGTCTACAGCACGTAAATAGTTTGAAAAGTTCAAAAATGGCGATTTTGTCGTTGACGACTCGTCCCTCGGACTGGGAGGGCATGAGGTACTGGGACATGCTCGAAAGGAATGTCACGGTTACCAAGGACCTCTACATAGTCCAGCTACATCGCGTGAAAGAGGCTATGCGACTGAAAAGACCCCATCGATAAAGGCCAAAACATACTTCTTCAAGATAACGCCAGCCCCTATGTTGAACAATTCGTCAAAATCACACTCCAAGAGCTTGAATGGGATGTCTTTCCACATTCGCCGTTTCTCCGGATCTTGCACAGTCGGATTACCATCTTTTCCGCTCCCTGTTGAACCATATGAGTGGCGTTACCTTCCACAAGGATTTTAAAAACTGGCTCAACAACTTCTTCGATTCCAGACCGGGCGAATTTCGGAGGAACGACATAGACAAATTGATCTAGAGGTGGCAGGAGGTCGTAAACAGCAACGACGAATACATAATTGATTGTTATTACTAATGATTTTCTTTAAATAAAAGTCTTTGATAAAAATGCTACGAACATATTCCCCAACCTAATATTTGCGATTATATGATTTAGTGCATGCTCTTTTTATTAATCATAGCGTAACGTAATTCGTACAAATAATGCAAGTAGTTACTAGAGCTTGATTTCTATCTGAGGATTTTTTAAATAAAAGTTCCATTTTTAAATGGAATTTTTTTTAAAAAAAATCTTTGATAAAAAGCTTTCTTATTGGGTAATAGTTTGCAGGAGGTCATGAAATTTTATTCTCCGCAGAAAATGCACCATTAGGGGTTTGTTGGTCGGTTAGTTGATTTTACTGGTGCAAGAGCCATACTTGACTATGCTGCGCCAAACATATGTTAGATCAACAGGATCACGGTACAATAAAATAATGTATAAAATTTTAAAATATCAAAATAAGTGTCCTAACTTACATAAATAGAAATGTCTAAAATCATGGAAAACATGTGTAACATTTGAATAAATTTACAGCAAAGATTAAAAGGTGTTAACAAAGAACACAAAGTCATACAACAAACTTGAGTTTTTAAACCAACGTATAACTAAGAAGTAGATAATTTTTAAATCTAAGGTTGTAAAGAAGATACATGTTTATTTATATTTTGTTGGAATTATAATATGGGAGTATCTTTTCTCCCGTTTACGTCCGATATTTGGTAGAGGCGGGGTTGGAGAACAAGTATCTTCGGATGTGTCCTCTAAATTTTCGGACATATTATATTTCAGTGTATCACTTTCCGATGCACTAGAACACATTTCTGCGTCGGTATCAGATGCCTTTGGTAATGGATCGCTGGGTTTTCCAGAAGGGAGGACATCTAGTGTTTTAGATTCAGAATCGTGCCGTTAGGGAATAACCGTGCTATATACAATATTGGTAAATGAAATAAGACATTGTCGTTAAATGTTTTTAAGCCGTTTCAAAATCGTAACTGTTTGTGCGGATGCAAAAAAATCGCTAGTAAATGGCTTACGGCAAATTAGAATTATGCAAATGCACCTTTTTCTTCAAATGATTTTTCATCTATGAAATCGAGCCTCCACGTCATAGCTTTCATTGTTATGATTCGGCAATGTTTGCAAACAAATAGGGCCGCGCTTCACATGGTAAAAATTATTATTGCACAGACATAATTTTTGGAACCTATTCTCTTAATATCCGAAAATTGATTGCCAATATCTTCACTATCTCATGCATTTGTTCACATTCTGTTCTCACTTCGATTTTCACGTAAATTTCCAATCTATATTAATAAAAATGAATGTTTGTCTGTATGTCTCTTAGTCCTTCCTCAACCGTTTATCCGATTCCAATGAAACTTGGTCAGCTTATTGCTTACATCTACGGGATGGTTATAGCCATATTACAATTATGTAAAATAAATAATAAAAATTCGTATCTCGCCCGCATCTATTTACCGAGGATTCATCTCCAAATAGCTCACGGAGGTGACGTTATAGATTCAGTCGAAATACTAAATCCAAGTTAAAAGTTAATACTTTTTAGTTATAGCTCGCAAATGACATGCAAGTCATTTTTAGAGGTAACAACTCTAAGAAGTAAAAAAGTTTTGGCGGGAGCAATCCTGGAGATTTAAAATTTTAATTAAATGTTAGCGTTTTTCGCAGTAACTTCCGAAAGTACTATACACTAATGGAAAAAAAATCCCAACACTAGGAAGGAGCTGTGCTAGATAAACGAAATTTGGTAGGCGTGTTTATACATCTGAAAGATGACGTCGATTCAAATTTCGAGCTACGCGTGTAAGTGTGGCGCTAGTAGCGACAATATGAACATGCAAATGAGGTTTGCTTTAAATAAACACTGTAAGGTACGTGATCGTTATTTACAGTTGAGATTTGATGTAGTGGGTTAATGTTAGTCAAGGATGCCTCTGAGAAGACGAAGAAGCCATTATCAACAACTCACTGAGTTTGAACGAGGTCGTGTTGTAGGGCTACGAGAAGGTGGGTTTTCTTTCCGCGATATTGCTGAAAGATTTGGCAGGAATGTATCCACTGTGCATGAGTATTGGCGGCAATGGTCAAGAGAAGGTATTGTCTTAAGAAGACCAGGTTCTGGGCATCCACGTGGTACTAATGAGAGGGAAGACTGTCGTATTCGGCGTATCGTTGTGGCTATTCGTACTGTGTCTGCAGCTGAAATTCGAGCTGCAGTTGGCGCCACAGTGTTACAACGAACTGTTACAAATCGGTTACTTCAAAGACAACTTCGAGCCAGACGCCCTGTACAGTGCATTCCACTGCCTCCAAACAACTGCCGTTTGCGACGTGAGTGGTGTCAAGCTAGAGCTCATTGGAGGACGGAGTGGAGATCTCTTGTATTTTCTGATGAAAGCCGGTTCTGCCTTGGTCGCAGTGATAGCCGTTTGTTGGTTAGAAGGAGGCCAGGTGAACGTTTGCTAGTGACCTGTCTGCGGCCTAGACACACAGGGCCTACTTCTGAAATTATGGTTTGGGAAGCAATTTCGTATGACAGCAGGAGCACTCTCGTGGTTATCCCACGCACCCTGACTGCAAATTTGTACGTCTGTCTAGTGATACAACCTGTTGTGCTGCCATTCATGAACAGCATTTAAGGGGGTGTTTCCCAATAGGATAACGCTCGCCCTCATACCGCTGTTGTAACCCAACATGCTCTACAGAGTGTCGACATGTTGCCTTGGCCTGCTAGATCACCAGATCTTTCTCCAATCGAGCACGTATGGGACATCATTGGAAGACAACTCCAGCGTCATCCACAACCAGCATTAACCGTCCCTGCATTGACCACCCAAGTGCAACAGGCATGGAACTCCATCCCACAAACTGATATCCGACACCTGTACGACACAATGCATGTACGTGTGCATGCTTGCATTCAAAATTCTGGCGGTTACACCGGTTACTAATGTACCAACATTTTACATTTGAAATGGCTCTTCTTGCCAATGGCTCTACCTGTGATCTTGAAACTTTAATCAATTGAATATGTTACCTAGACAAATGTATTCCTAAAATTTCATTACTGTACAATAATTTTTTCTTGGTGTTGGGATTTTTTTTTTCCATCAGTGTAGTACAAATAATTTTACACTATCTTAATTTTCAAAAAAATATCTTTTCAATTATAATAATGATATTATGATGTAAATATATTTTCTATGTTTAATGAATTTCGAAAGAAAATATTTTAATCACATTTTCTGAAATTAAATTTGAGAATTCCGAACGAATATTAAACGGATCAAGAGATACAATAAATAGTTTCTTTCATAACCACTCTGAAAGAACACCAAGAATTACAATTCTAAAAGAATACACAAATATAATCTATATAAATGAACATTTGTTCGTTCGTATTTTATTTACTGTCGTACCGTTCTACCTGTTTCGATAAAACATAGCCATATTATTGATTGATTGCACTTAATGTTATTTTTTTGGCGGTAGCAGCGCACCGGGTAGCAAATAGCATATATATATATAAATTTAAATATTCCTAAAGGATTGCGAGAAATTCAGTTCTTGCTTGCTCTGAGTGAGTGTGGCAGATGGTGTTTCTTGTTGAGCAACGGCATTCAACAAACGTTAGTAAAAGCATTTCCTCGCAGAGAGATGCGCAAAGAAGACTGCACTCCGTAAAGCTCCCTTACCTACCGGGGAGTATTCCGTTCCACAGAGACCAGGCCGACCACGTGGACACCACCTCCAGGGAGCTGCTGGTGTTGTCGGTGGAATTGGCCACCGGCTTCTCGAGGAAGGTGCATTCGTTGATGAGCTGGAGCATCTCTTTGAAATTCGAATACTTCACCAACAGCCCACTCCCCTTGATGATGGGTTCGGCGTCAGATGGCTCCCTGAAAAATATTCAAGATTCAGAACACTTTTCAAGAATAAAAGTTTCTTTCTAAAGCCTTATACAGTTTTATTGGGGCCGCGGTAGCCTTGTTGGTAGAGCGTCATTCTCGTAACGGAAAGGTAACGAGTTCTATCCTCATCTCGACCAAAGACAGCTGTGTTGGCTAAGGGCAGCTGGGGCACGTTCAATAGTTCTTCCAAGTTCCCATAACAAATGATACCTCTGGGGGTACTGAGTCGGTCTCTGATTTGGATCTAAATTCCGACTTGAGGATGGATGAATGAGTTCGACCACCCCCTTAAAAAGGGCTGTGTCGTGTATGTTCGAGTTAAGTCTTACTTTCACCTTAACGGAGCTCGTTAACAACGAAAGGCGCACACTTCTGCCTTCATTCAAAACAGCTCAGCTCATTCGGGCTTGGTATGTCCATGTGGCATTAGACCCACCACCACAGTTTTATTAAAAATATTGAATAAGACAGAAAGCAGTCTCCCCCTCCCCCTCAGGTTTCTTTCCTTTATCTTCACATCGATATAAACTAAAGTTTCGTGGCAAAATCAGCAACGTGTTGGTTCTTTCCTTTGTGTTTTGTTCGCAGACTTTATTGCGACTTTCACAAATCCGGAGAAAGGCTGGGAACAATATGTAATGAAGTTATATTTCTGCTCTCAATCGGAAAGCAGTTTGTTTTTACGATAGTGGAGGGCTCTTGGGGGGGGGAGAAGAATTTGTGTAAACATTAAGCGTAGGAATTCAATAAAGCTTTGTTTTGCTAATATTTTTGGATAAATATTTAAAAGGTGAACCAGAATAACGGAGAAAAAAACTGGAACTATAATTTTTACAACTGTGTTTACACATACCATGGGAAGTCTCTTAAAATGTTAATTTTTCCAATCAGACACCGAAGTAAATTTACGCTTGGACTTCGCCTTACGAAGTAATAACCGATGAAAAAACTTTGAAACATTCAAAGAAATGTTAAAAAGCGGAATTTTCGCATTCTCATGCACAACGGATAAAAACCACCAAAAAATATTCGCTACCTGGATGCTCTTTTTAGACTTCACAGTGTTCGAGAAATACGATAATTAAAAGTTGTAAGAAGCATTTGCTATGTGATCGTTAAGCTAAAATTGTAGATTTCCATGAAAGGAATCGATCTTGATTTAGTATTTTTTAGTTTTTGGTTTCTTTCACAGCGAAAACAATTTGTGATGTTTAATTTTGTAACGATGAAAAAAACACATTTGCTGAATACTTTTTGTCATTCCATATACAGTAACTCGCTTAAAATGAGGGCAAGATGCTGTATATGGCGTTTTGGTAACCTTGTTCTGCGGTTCGTTCAATTTGATGTCTTAGTGGGTGGTCCCGACTGGACGCAAAATCACTAAAGGCCCCTTGAGAATGGAAGAGAGTTTGTATAATATGGCATCTTCTGTCTTGAGCGAATTGGATTCACGACGGAAACCAAACCTGCGCTTGTTTGTCAAATGATTATCGCTCATGCACAGAATTTATGGTCTTCACTAGATGAACCGTCTATAAAGCCGCAGGTGTGAAGGCGTGTATCATAACCTCGAAGAAAATGAAATGGCAGTTTTCTTTTCCTATTTTGTCTCGTGGTTTTAGCTGCAGGTAAAACATTTGGCAGAGTTTGGGGTTTTATGGATATTTTTTTTCAAAGTGGACACAGTGACTCCATATCTCAACCACCGATAATATTAACTTATTGTGAATAAAGCTGTGACAGTGATCCCATATTTTTGCCGACACCGCGGAGTGAGGCATGCATTTCTATCTGCATTCACCTCATGCAACATAAGTAGTATATAATGCATCTTCTGTAAATACTATTCAGCAGTTCATAGTTATGATATTGCGATATGTGGCCTCTGTCATTGTCTAAGCGACAAACGCAAAAACATGATCAGGAATGTTGGTATTTCCGGTTCCAATTTAATCCGATTTGTCACTGTAGATAAGATTTTGATACCACCAAATAGTATTTGAAGAAATTTGTAATGGAATAGATGTGGAGTTATGGGTCTCTCTCATGTGAATGTAGTTAAATATACAAATCATCCTTTTAGGATTGCAGCCCTAGCCTGCAATGAGTTTTAATGACAAGGTCCATCTGGTCGATTGCGTGACCAATCATCTTTGGGATAGAATCGATAGTGCTTAAAAAATCTGAATGAATCAATAGTGCGCCTTGAAGTGTTCGCATGGGAAGGCTGCACAGTAATGAAATTAAGTGCAGATTAAGAGAAGCAGAGAAGGCGACAGATTCCTTGTTTTATCCATTTTCTTAGTTTGAAAGTTTACAAATATGTAATCAAGCTCTGAAAGTCAGCATCTAATACGCTTTTCATATTGCAGATTGATCTTGAATTCCACACATGGATATATTCTAAAGTAATTTTTTCGTTACCAATTACTAAAAGTCAATTACTAAAGCACCAAAGAAATAAATTAAACGATTGTAATCAGGCTTTTTATAGTTTTAAAATGTACCTAAAGTAAAATAATTAGAATTCACTAATTGATTAAAGGCTTATCTATACCAATAATTAATTATTATTAATTGATAAAATTGCCGGCGTCCTGGCACAGGGGTAGCGTGTCTTCCTCGTGATCTGGGCGTCCCGGGCTCGAGTCCCGGTTCGGGCATGGTTGTTTCTCTGTGTTCTGTCTGTGAGGTGTGTGAATGTGCCCCCCTGAAAAAAGGGTTGTGCCAGCGAATGTGTGTGTGTCACTTTCATTTGAGCTACAAGTCAGATTTCTGTCCCCTAGGTGCTCAGGGGTCTTTACCCTCAGAAGCTGCTGCACCCCCATTCCGGGGAAACACGGACACGACATCATCATCAATTGATAAAATTTGATGATAATTTTGGTGTAATTATCCTTTTAAATATATTTTTTTAATCGTATTTCAATAATGTTCACCTCCTTTTGTCTTCGTTTATAAAATCCTTTAACTGTTCGTTTTTTCTTTTCATAAATTAATTATAATAATCTAATCTAATCTTTTTTGATTTGGCATACTAACTGAAAATCCATAAAATATTTCGGATGTTTGAGAAATTATTTTGATGCACATTAATGCGATTGCTAAGAAAATCAAAACTTTAGGGAGGCGAAATCCACACTATGTTTGTTGATTCCTGCCAAATTCTGAATGAAATCCTGCAGTCAAAAGTTCTCTGGTGAATAACCAGGCTGGCGACGACAAGATTAAAAACATAGGTTTGGTTTCTGTGATTATTGGCAAAAGAGTCATTCCTGGCTAAGCTGCGCCAAACGTTTTTTGAATAAAAAGAAAAATGTAGAAACCATTTAGATAAAATGCGATACAGGTTTTAAAACACAAAACACATACGGTTAGCAAATGTTAACTAAAAAAGAAGAAAAAAATGTTAAATACTCATCAATATCCCAATTGAATTTAAAAATTTAAAAACATTTTGGATGGTGTTTCTCTCCAATCAAGTCTTTTAGGTTAAGAGAAGTTGACTCAAAATGGCAATAATGGTTGATCAAAGGATGGACATTCAACAAAGATGTGCTTCACACTAAAATTCACATGACACGTGGGACAAAGTGGTGCTCTATCGCCAAAAATTAGATGACGATGTGTGAAACGAGTGTGTACTAAACGGAAGCGAGTCAATTTAACATCAACCTCTCGTATAGGTAGAAAAGGCCACAAGCCAATGGTGGATTTTATGGAATGTAGTTTGTTCTGGATTTGCTGATCCCAGGATTCTTGCCGTGTAAAGATTCGATAAAAAAGTGACTTTTTAATGTCACAATATGGGAGGTCCTGAGACAGAGAAGTTGATGCATATTTAGCTGCATCATCAGCCTCCTCATTGCCCCAAAATAACCACGTGACACAGAACCCAGAAGAGAATTATATTAAATCTTCTATTTTGGAATAACCGCAGGTCAAACAAAATTTCTAAACCGACTGGATGCATATGGTCCTGGAAATGAGAATTCAGAGGACTAAAAGAGGATTCAGATGCAGATGTGGAATTCAAAAGGCACAGAGCTAAGTGAATAAAATTTGATTCTTTATTTCATCACCAGATCTGCATCTGGACAAAAGTTTTGACTCTGTATGTCATAAATTTGAAACTTGTTGATTTAGATAAATAAAATTTGATGAGTGATTATGCGAATTATTTATCATTTTATATGGATACTAGCTGGAACCCGACGCGTTGCTGCCACCGCAATAAATAATATTAAGCGGAATCAATCAATCATTTGGCAATGTTTTACCGAAATAAGATGAACGGTAAGACAGTACATATAATACCAACAAACAAATATTCGTTTTTACACATCAGATTTGTGTAGAATTGTGAAACGGTGATCTTTCAGAATGGTAATGAAAGAAACTATTTATTGTACCTCGTAAATCGTTTAATATTCGCTCAGAATTCTCAAATGTAATTTTAGGAAATTTGATTAAAATATTTTCTTTTCAAATTGATTGATTATAGAAGACATATTTATACCATAAAATCTTTAATATAGTAGAAAAGATAATTTTTGTAAATTAAGATGGTGCAAAATTATTTGTACTACAATAATTTTGGTTGTTACTGCGAAAAACACTAATATTTAATTAAAATTAAAAACTCCAGAGTTGGTCTTACCAAAACTTTCTCGCATAATCTGTAATAAAATTGCTACCTCTGAGAAGGACTTGAATGACATTTGTGTTCCATAACTATACGATCTTACCCTTTAACTTATATTTAGCATTTCTAATAAGTCTGTCTCCTCGGCGAGTTATTTGGAGGTTAGTCCTCGGTAAATAGATGTGGTTGATATCAGAACTTTTCTTTTTATTTTAGATAATTGCATTACCCCTATAACCATCCCGTAGGTGTAAACAATAAGCTGACCAAGTTTCATCGCAATCGGACGAATGGTTTAGGATAGCATAAAAGACAAACATTCATTTTTATTTGTATAGATCATAGGTTCCCAACGTGGACGATAACGCCCCCTTGTGGGCGTTTGAAGCTTTCAGGGGAGGCGGTAAAAGATCCAGAGAAAATTAGGGGGAGTTGATATGGCACGAAGGGGAGTTAGAAGATTAACCAAATATAATGTACAATGACTTCAAGGACATTTTAAACATGGATATACCAGACTGGGTTTTGGATCTTTTTTCCAATGTCAACACAGCAGGATCTCCTCAGTTAGAAGAACTAATAGAACTGACTACAAATGAGGATCTAAAAATTAAATTCAAGAATGGGTACCAAGAATTTTGGCTGCAGAAGTTTGTTTCGTAACTGCATTCAAGATTATGGTCGATTGTTCAACGACTTCTGATCGCATTCCCCTCTTCATATTTAGCAGAACGAGGATTTAGTGCTGAGGCAACATTAGTAACGAAAAAGAGAAATCGGCCCCATGTTACTGAACGCGGCAACTTACAATTGTTTTTAAGGGAGATCGATCCGGATATTAACAAGTTCCTTAAAATGCATCAATTTCAGCCTTCTCATTAGTTAAGTTAGAAATTAGATGTCTTTAAATTTTAATAAAATACTTTTTAATATAATTAAGTATGCGTTTTGATTGGTCTCTGAAACCGTCAATTTATTTATTTAGAAAGCAATAGTTTATTATGAATTAATTCGTATCATCAAAATCCCTACCTGTCCTTATGACAGGTAAACTAAAATTTTTATTCCTCTTTTTTTAAATAAAGGAGAAATTCAGTAGCGTTTTAATTTCAACAGTGTTCTATCTATTAGATTTTTTTTTTTACATTCTTGTTTTCACCATGCATTATGTACGCTCTTATTTATCCGGAGTGGGTGAGGTGGGGGGGGTGATATTGAAATGTTCACTAGAAAAGGGGGGCGCCAGTTCAAAAAAGGTTGGGAACCTCTAGTGTAGATAGGCCCAATAAATTAAAAGAAAAGTTTCCGAAGTACATAAGACTAACTGCCCATCCTTTCCGTTTGGAGTGTGTGAAGTCAATCGTTGTGTTATATTTATTCGTCCGATCAGCGGAGAACTATTCGATAAGCCCCGTGCTGTAACAAAAAAAGTAAAAGATGGAAATAAATATTTTCTACTCATCATCCTGATTTTCACATTCTTACTAATGTCGCTCGCGTTGTTGTAAAAACATTGGATGACATTTTCAAATGAACTTTCTTTTTGTGCAGATGGGGTTAATTCTACCATCTCAGTCAATTTTACCATGTCACTTTTCCCATGAAAGCGAGCTGCCACATTTTGTTTACGATTTCTGAAATGATTTCATTTAGGAAAGAACAAAAACTAATGTCGTCATCGCTCACATAAAAATGACTGAAATAGTAAAAAAACTGCAGTTTTGATATATTTTCAGTTTAAACTTTTGAACCGTTGCGAAAAATAGTAAAAATCGTTTTATATATTCATAGTTTACTGATGGCACATAAATTCGTTGAATTGGGAATTTCTATGACAACTTAGTTTAGTTATATTAACGTTCTGTTGTAAAGCAACACTAAAGTTTTTTTGGGACGGACCCCGTCATTTTGAACCGCGATCAGATTAAACCGAGGACACCTGAGCTGGCACTCACCTCTCCAAACTTCCACGCCACACCAGCGGGAGGACGTTTGGCCCGGACGGATTTAACGTCCCCCCAAACCCACTTGCAAGGCGGTTCTTCGTTGGAATCGGGTCTCGAACCTCAAGCCCTCCGGTTCCGAAGCCGAGACCTTACCATCAGGCCACGGTGGGCTATTTCTATGGCTACAGTAGTTTGCCAAAAGAATCTATATATTTAGTGCTAAAATGTGAGCTGTATCTATTGTATACTTTTGAATCAGTAATAATATATTTAATTGCATACTTTTATTTATAATTTCACTTTTTTATATTTATGCTCACAAATCATTTGTTGTTCACTTTCATCTTGTAGAAATCGCGATCATTATGTTTTGGTTTCATTCATTGTGAATGAATCAGGATTTTAAATGATTAATCACAACCCAAAAATTAAAGGTTTTGTAAAAACTTACAACAGTGTGATTAATTGATAAAATAGGCAGCGGTACGCAGTATTAGTTGAGATCTTACAGAGAAAAAAAAAACCCTTTGCATTTGTGATGTATTTAAGAGACACTATTCAAAACACATCGATCGACTGGGGACCGATGTTCCCTCATTTTACCATTGAAGTGTTATTCTCTTTTAAAGGAAAGTTCCCTCTCTGGCAATTTTACGATTGATGAGTTTCTTTGCTATTTGTCGTTTACACATGTGTCTATAAAAACAGTTTTATGAAAGCAGGTATAGGAAAGACAATTCCATCGTGAAAATGAAATGAAAGTATTTTGAGAATAAATAAAATAGCTAAAAATGTCTGATATCCATTTAAATTTGATTTCCGCATTCCTTTTGGTTCTATTAAATATCACTAAATTTGGATTACAGCGAAAAATATGGCTCAATGTATTGGGATGCTGAATAAGTTCTCCATGTTTTTTCGTGAAACGTAATGCTTTATTTTTTTAAAAACGTGTTACTGAAAGCAATGTTCATCGTCAGCCACTACATTTTTCCATTTTTTTGACGCAGACAGCCTGGTGTGTACAGAGCCAGCATATACATTTAGAGACAAAAGCATATACGCTTTTTTCTTACCATGTTCACGCATCAAAACTTAGTTAAAATACCAATACACTTTCCTACCAAATACTCTGGCCAACATATAACATATTTTTTGCAAATCTGTACTAATCACTCCCTACATATTTTTTCCTCAAAGAGCTATGCATGATTTATTCGCCTTTTATGACCCGTACGTAAATGACTGTACGCATTTGTCCTATTACCATCTATCCTTTACTATTACTAATTTGCAATTCATGAAAAATTTCTCTTGAAAGAATTTCAAACTGAAATAGCTTGTGTATCAATAGTGCTAATCAAACGCATCCCAGTACTTTGCACTTCTTATGAATTGAGATCCAATACAAGATTATCAAAATATATTTTGAAAAAGGAGTTTAGAAAGCGTTTAAAAGAACTATCGATTCTACGTTTATAAATCTCATAAAACTAGGAGACATTTTATCCATTCTGTTAAATTTTAAAAAACATGTTAAACATTAGCGAAAATAAATTAATTAAACAATGGCGAAATAATTAAAGTAATTAGCCTTATTATTTACCTTGTTTCTCTAAGCTCCTCATCTTTTCGTTGGATTAACTTAATTAATTTTTTGAAACTTTTTATAATAATATCCTATTGTTGCTCAGTTTGTTAGCTTCAGCAACAGATAACATATTTTTAGCAAATCTATAATAATCATTCCCTACCTCTTTTTTTAAAAAATGCATGATTTATTGGCCTTTATGGCCGATGGAAGTATGCCTTTGTCCTACTACCGTTGTAAATAGTTTATTGCTCAGTAGCCTTTTGGCCCAAGCCACATTCAACTCATGAGATGAAACGAATGTTCAACCCCGTGAGTGGCGAGAAATGCATGTTGCAAGCACACAAGGAACTTTATACAATACGATGCTTTGAAGTCACTCTGTAATATATCTAAAAATATAGTATAATAAAAATAATTATTGAATCCAAAATGAGGAAAGATGCATTCTATGAACATAAATTCTGTATATTTCAACCCCGTATCTATGAAACCATATATTTTATGAATATAGAAATTTCTTTTCGATATTGCAAGATATAAGAAGGAAATTCTCGAAAGTAATAGAATAATGCGTGAGTATTTCTCTGCCGCACTTCCAACAGCAGTGATACGGCATGCTACATTTTGTGTTCCGATATGGGTTGAAGAAAATCTAGAATGCGTTTAGAGAATCTTCCCGGCGGTTGACTGAGCCCAAACTGTGATAAATAATGACAACTTTGGTCATATGGCTGCGTGCCATGTATCGTTTATTAAAGTCGTATTATTGAGCTATAGCCATGTACACGTTACGGTAAATGTGATTAGTTCGGTGATTATTTATTAGGACCCTTATATAGTTTATTAGTGATGAGGAATAACACCATAATTATACACAATCGCCGGATTAATCACATTTGTCGTAATGTATGCAATCCCATATACAATTAATGGCATAGAACGGTTCGTGATTATACCTCGAAGAAGCATTCACTGCGAAATATTCTGATGATAAACTAATATCTCAAATTTCATCAATAACGCTTTTTTTTGGGGGGGGGGGGGGTTCTTTTGTTGTTGTTGATGCATTCGCATGAGCATATTTTCTCGTAGATGAATTTCTTAATGCATTTGAAATAAATTTAGAAGTTCGAAATTTTGATCCCACATGAAATATTCTCTAGTTCGATGCATTTTTGAATTCATAGACATACAGACATCATTTCTAAAAGGAAATTTTTTCCCCATCACGTAGGTCAACATGTCCCGAGGTCAAGTTTTTTTTTAAATTAATTTTTATTTTATATTTATTTTAACGCCAATTTTATTTTATGAATAGAATAATAACACTAATTTTCAACTTGTCTTGTATACAACTGACCACCCCACCACCACAACACGTAGCAGTATCGACTGGATTTGATGTGGTTGACTGCTGAATAAGTATTGTCCGATCTTACATGGATCGAACAGTCAAACTAACATTCCTTTCGAGGTAGTAAATAGCTCTGCACTAATTTTCAACTGTCCCTTTAATGGACAATTTTTTTTTCGCTCTTTCTCTTTTTAAAAGTCATTTTTAAAAAATACGCTTATTCAATTGGGAGAAGAAACATCTGGTCGGAGGTATCAGAACATTTTGAATGGAGAAAAACAAACTCTTGCTTGCATTCTCAGATCGTGTTTTCATCACTCGTCAATGATTCTGTCGATGAAGCGTCCTTCAAAGAAGCATTCTCCTCTAATCAACCGGAACCCGGAAGAGGGAGATGATGTAAAAATGACGAGAGATGTGAAAAACAGACTCGAGAGCTCTCATTCTTTGAGCAGATTAGATTCCAATCGCCTTTCCGGTTACATTCGTCATATTAGCAGCTTTTGAATAGTGAGTCTTTTGATAGCTATTTAAATTCTATTTTTTAAATTTTAACTGTAACCCTTTCACCGGTGTAACGCCACTCCTAATCATCATCAGAATATTATCAGCTTAAGTTTATATTGGAACACGACGCATTTCATATTTTAAAGAAACACCGAGTGCTCCTTCAATAGAAGAACGGGAAGAGGCAAACCCGCAACGGCTCGGGGCGAACTCTCTCTCATGCGGAACTTCCCTGCATCAGGCGGTCGCAGCTTCGATTTCGGCGCTCACGTTCACACAAGCCATTCCTTCTCCGCTGACTTGCTATAAACACCCTGCGAGTAGTAAAAACTTAAATTTTTCCGGAGACAGAAATTGTTGAAGACGTTCACTAGAAGCACCCATTCAAATAACTAATTTACGAGAGATTTAAAATAGTTCTATATTCTTTTCTTTTTTTTTTTGAATCCAAGTAAATAGCATTTTTATAAAGAAGTGGAGCTTTTGAAACCAAGTCGATGCTGTGTTTGATCGTTTGGCCTTTTTTAACAACCTACTTAAATATTTTTTTTAATTCATCAAAATCTATAAAAATAAAACTGAATGTTTGTTTTATGCTTTCCTAAATTATTTATTCGATTGCGATGAAACTTGGTCAGCTTATTATTTACACCTACGAGGTGGTTATTGGTTTATAATTGTATTGTGAAATTACAATTATCTAAAATAAAATAAAAATTGGGATGGTTATAGAGATATTACAATAATCTAAAATTAAATAAAAAATTTCGAATCTCAACTGTATTTATTTACCAAGAATTAATCTCCAAATAACACACCGAGGAGCCAATAGATTTTGTAGAAATGCTAAATCCAAGTGAAAGGTTCATATTTTGCATCCATAGTACGCAAATGTCATGCAAGTCATTCTCAGAGGTAACAACTTTATGACAGATTATGCAAGAAAATTGTGGGGAGACCAACCCTGGGGGTTTTAAATTTTAAATAAATTTTGCCGTTTTTCGCAGTAACCATCAAAAATACTGTAGTACAAATAATCTGCTACAAAAATTATCTTTTCATCTATATTAACGATTTTATGGCATAAATATATTTTCTATATTTAATCTATTTTAAGAGAAACTATTTTAATCACCTTTTTTAACATTAAATTTGAGAATTCCGAACGAATATAAAATGAATCAAGAGATACAATAAATAGTTTCTTTCATTACCGTTCTAAGAGAAAACCAAGCTTTAAAATTCTAGAAGAATACACAAATCTAATATATAAAAAAAGTATATTTGTTTGTTCGTATTTTATATTCTATCGTGCCGATCGTCTTGTTTGGATAAAACATTGCCAAATTATTAGTTGATTCCACTTAATATTATTTTTTTAGGGGGCAGCAACGTGCCGAATACCAGCTAGTATTTGACATAAGGCAAAGATGCCTTTTATTTTCCAGCAGCAATAGAAATGACTCACGTTTTTGAGGATGCACTAAGGTAGTTGTGCTGCAAGGGAAAAGCATAAGACTTGCTATATTATTTTACGAAGTGCATTTCTCTTGTCAACTTTTAGATATTTTCTTCATGCAACATATTAATTAAATTATTATTGAGCTGGTAGAAAATGGGTGCATGATATTTTAAAATTTACTTTTAAAGTATCGAAATGTCAATTCTATTAGACAAAATCGAGGTTTATTTGAATCGATTGCAAAGGTCCTGCTAAGATGAAAAAATGAATGTAAAATTTTAATAGCATAAGTAAAATTTTGAAGGAAATTACAAATTTTAATCGTAGGATGCAAGTTTACTCGCTATGTTTTCTTTCGGCAGCTTCTACTAACGATATTTAGTCGAGTTCATTTCTGCTTCAGATATAAACGAGGTTGAAGTTATCCTCTGCGTGTATATATATATATATATGTTGTGCAAACTCTTGAAATCAAGAGAGTTCCTTCCCCCCTTTCTTAGCACATGCTTGAGATAAAGCCACCGACGCTTCTTTTGTGCGAGTTGAACGAACGCCGATAAACTCCTTGATTTCGAGAAGGTGTTTCGCAAGCGTTTCGATAATAATGTAAATGCAAATCATCCTGAGTGCAAATATTATGTTGGAATTTTTTTTAAAGTTTTGATTTCGTTTCGTCCTTCTCAGTTTCGTGGATGCAAACAAATTAAGCAACAAATCTTTCCGCGTATCGATTTATTGCTCTCGACTCACTCGTGTTTCATTGATACCTGCTCCAGCAATAATCCAATGCGGTGAGCCTTCGTGTTTAGACAGAAAAGCTGCGATGGAGTGCCGAGTTTATTTTCCTGCAGATGAAAGGGTTTCAAGTCATTTTCTGTTGGATTCTGAGTCATGTCGGCATCTTAGGGAATGAAAAGGCGGATTTGGCTGCAAAATCTGCTTTGATCCTTTTGAACATTCTTCCTTTTTATGACATTAAAAGGTCTCTTGATCATCGCTTATCTTCTATCTGGCAAAAATCGTGGGATCTGCAGATCGGAAATAAATTACATTCTGTTAAAACGAACGTTGTTTTGTGGCCTGTTCATCCTATGCGTAAGATGGCTGTCAAATTGACTCGTCTCCATACAGGACATAAGCGTTTCACCCACAAACATCTAATTTTTGGCGAAAATGCGCCTATGTGCAACAGCTGCCAAGTTTTTTTTACTATTCACCACATTTTAATTGACTGCCCTGTCTTTAATTCTAATTGTGCTCATTTCTTTACCTCGTCTTCAAAATTACAAGACTTGGTGGGTGAAAAATACCACTCAAATATTTTTAAATTTTTAAAAACCATTGGCTTTTCCACTTGCAATTAATTTTATTATTATGTCAGTGTTAAGCATTACTAATTAAGTTCTTGTTTTCTGCTTCATTGTTTCAAATTTTCATGCTCAAAGTTTTAGTTTTAAAGATTCTAAAGCAACTTATGTCAGTTTTATACATTCTTTTTCTGCACATCTATGTTATTAATTATTATTTTTTTTTTTTTTGAAAAAATATCTATTACACATTTACTTTTTGACTGGCACAGTATGGTCGGATATGGCTCTTGCGCCAATAAACTACACAAAACTAAACCAAGCCAATTTAAGTTATTTGACAATGAAAAGTGTTTTATGAACAATAGACAGAAACGGTTCCCGTACCAACTTATTTTAGCAATTTACTAATGCTGAACTGAAGCAGAATACGCCTTCCAGTTTGAAAATGTGTCTATCTCTCACGTTCCTTTTCAACACTGCTAAGGAATTTAGCGCATCGTTTTCGAGCTCTAGAATGTAGAAACAAATTCACTCCTTTATCACGCATTTCAGCAACAAATAGGATCGTTTTGTCCTCCCCCCCCCCTCATGCTGTTCACAAATGCATGGGAAGAGAGGGGAAACGTAAATGTTAAACGTAAACGTAAGTTACACATTTGTGTGGCCACGTTTATCTGCAAGAATGTGTTAAATAAAAACCAATGACTTGTTATATTTTCAAAATACCTAATACAACTAATTACTTTCACATTTTGTACCTGGCGTTCAACCAATGTCTTAATCTCTAGGATTTATCTGGCATCGATTATGCTAAAACAGGAATTAAATCTTGATTTCTTCTATTAAAACTTCATACGAAAACGGTTCTAATGCTTTTCCGTCCCATTAGCATTTACTTTACTTATTTTATAATTTCCAGAGCCTAAGATTTTTTTCTTCCACTATGCCATTCAAATATTTTGTTTTCTTACGGATTTTCCAAACGGTGTCTGTAAAATCTGTCTTTTTTTTTTTTTTTTTTTTTTTTTTTTTTGTCTGCGTGATCATAAGGTTTTAATAAAGATGGCGCTTCCATTTAACCATCCGGTAGCCATAATTGTTCCAAACTCAGGGGTATGAGACGATACTTTGTTCCGGCTGTTGTAAAAATTATTCACTATATAAAAAACTGAGAAAATAATAATAATAAACTCTTCGTTCCTTTGATGGCAGTTTAAAGCCATTTGTTATTCAGAGAAAGAAGAAGACTTTTAAAGCTAAAATAAAATCGAACTCTGTGTAAAGGTGGACGCCTTCTACACAATAGTTTTCTTCTGATCTTCATGAAATACTATCAGCATGCTCTTTAGGACGAGGTCAAGTCAATTTTCACACATCAATGAAACTAAAAATTAAGCACATTTTTCCTTCTCTTACAGTCTTATAATTCAAAAATATTACCGTACAAAAATAATTTTTACTTTTAACTTAAAACCTAAAAAAATTACTTCATTAAAAATATCAATTTCATTTCAATATAGTTTTTTATTTTACGAAATTGTAAAATTTAATTTCTCTCACACTTTGCAGTGATATCTTAGTTTTGAAAGAGATCTCCACTTACATTATCTTTCCTCCAAATTATTCGCGCTTTTGCAAATATTAAAATGAAGAGAATGGATCGCTTTCTTTGTGCATTTACTTCTACTTCCGCTTTTATTTCACAGTGCGTGTACTTCTGATATCTCTCGGTCATTTCAAATAGATTGATTCCCTGTTTTTCAGTTATAAAAAAAACCCAAGATGAAATAAAATGAAACTGCATTCCATATTT
The DNA here is from genome assembly GCA_026543055.1 of Argiope trifasciata. Classification (NCBI taxonomy): domain Eukaryota; kingdom Metazoa; phylum Arthropoda; class Arachnida; order Araneae; family Araneidae; genus Argiope; species Argiope trifasciata. The sequence goes on from JAPMOQ010014769.1 coordinate 323,877, forward strand.
ATTATCTAACAGCCAGAGCAACCTGGTGCTATTTGGGGCCCTAAATTTTTAGCAAAGTAACAACAACAACTGAGCATTTGCATAGTTCTTTAATGAGTGATTTTGTTTTTGCTGTTGATTACTCCAGGGAAATTACAATTTTTTCCAGTACTTAGTAGAGCAAAAGGGTTTAAGCATTATACCCATATCCTTCACCGAAGATAATCCTTTATTAATTTTAATTTGCTAAACAAGGGTTCAGCCTTTATTACAGAAACTGGAGATGTAAAGAAAAGTTGTAACACAGTTAGAAATAAATTATAATTATTAATTAGCATATATTGCAATATGTGTTGCACTAATTATATGCTTCCCATTCACAATCAAATCTCGTTGTGAAGTAGTTATTTGGTTTAGGTTTTCATTTATGTGGTTATTATAAAACTTTTCAAAGTTTCCGAACAATTTTCTGATTCATTTTTTTTTCTTAAGTTGTTATATCAGTGATTAATTTGAAATACTTTTAAATATGCCTTTTATGTATACAATACCAATAACCGTTACAGAATTAAAAATAACATCTAAATTTCTCAACCAAGTTTTCTACAATTTCATCTGCTGTTTCGAAATATATATATATATATATATATATATTTTCGAATTCGTTTTTCAAGAAAATGTTCTGAAATATTCAAATTACGCGCTGTCGCTTTTGCTCCATCTATTATAATTTTTCCATCTTTTTGTAGATGTAGAAAATAAGTAATACAAACATTGCAATAACCGAGAAAAAAAAACATCATATATAGTGCTGGAAGCCACGTCACAAACTAATGAATTAAAAGAGTATGATAGGCCAGGCACATGATTGCATGAGAGCAATAGAGAAATTTTTCTAGATTTTAGACTTTAATATTTCCCTTTCGTGTTGCTACCGCTGCCATATGCCTGTCCACTACAATCCATAAAGATCATTTAATATTTCAGAATAGATTTTTTCTTAGTCTTTGTCCAGTCACATCAATTATTTCAATCATCAATTTAGATATTGCAATACATAGTTACATTTACATTATCTTTAATTTTGTCAAGAACTTCATTTTCTAAGCTAGGAATAGTTTGATCTTGAAATGTATGAACTAAGTCATTGAAAATTTTATTTGCGGACTTTTTAAATCTGTTTATATGGTCACAGAGTCATATTTACTTAATAATTGGATTACACTTAATTTTTTTTCCTTTTATTAGGCATTATTATTATTTCGTGGGCTCCAAGTAGTAGAAGAATATTACACGTTAAAAATAGAATCACGCTTAGAATTCTTTGAAATAGTAATTTAAGACATACTTTTTCCCTATTTATATTAACTTGAATTTGTTTCATCAACAGTCGAACATTAAGTTAGTCATTATAGTAATTCTTCCCAAAGTGTGCATTACTAAAAGAGATCGTTTAATTTCTCGTCGTTTTACTTTTACTCGTATAAACAAACAAACACAAATGCATACATAAAAAATATTACATTAGATATAGACAAAAGTAAATAGCTGATGATTTCCATTTCTATTTGAACCCAGTCTCAGCTTCGACTTCTGGGCGCCGGGCACACCACTCAGTCTTAACATGTCTAATGGAGATTTCCTTATTCATGAATGAACCTTTCCCACCTTTTTATATATATCTTTGCCTAATAAAGATGTCAGTCGATGCTCAGCTAACCACATGGAAACAAGTTTGCCGACTTTTAGTATGTCACATTATTATTGTTCCAAACACTGTTTTAATTCTTAATCATGATAGGGGCCCCAGCAGTTGAGGTCCAACCGCACCCCCCAGATGTCCGGCCTATTAACAGCCAATAAAACCAATATTTCAAGCAAACAAATTGATCCCCAAAGCGGATACAGAATCAATAAAATCTTCTTTCCTTTCTTATTCATCTGAAAAATATTGACAAATTCACTCGATGTTATCAATGTAATTGATCCCTAAAGCGGATACAGAATCAATAAAATCTTCTTTCCTTTCTTATTCATCTGAAAAATAGTGACAAATTCACTCGATGTTCGGTCTTTAACTATTAGAAAAATAAGTTTTTGAAAGTCTGTGGCATCCATCACGGAATTTTCTTCGATTGTCGGGAGTTGAGAAAGTGGATTCCCGGCTATCATCTCTGCAGTTTGCTCGAAGAATCCGAAAGTGAAGTGGCAGTGCTGCGAAGGGAGGCTGGCAATGAGACGGCAGATTATGTGGCAATGCTCTCTTAACGCCACTGCGATGTCACAGGCCTCGGTTTAACCGACGGAACAGGTGCAAAACTGAAAATAACGCGACTTAAAATCTAATGCCTCTCTTTGCTTAAAGCGTTTCGATAAAAGCATCATTAGCACTTCTGGATTATTTATTGAATCAGCAGAGATCTGCAGGTCTTTCTGTGTAACCAGCAACAGCTTCTCGCTTAGTGAGGAGGGGGGGGGGGAGGATGTTCTGCTTCATAATTAATTGAAGAAAACTGACCTGATTTCAGCCAACTTATTTATTTTCTTATGTTTCCGAATCATCGTCCATCAGCGGATTACCACGCTGGCGAGAAATCCGCACACCAAATGCCAAGTTTTTGAGTTGTGTTCACATGCATGCGGATGGGAAGAAAAAAAGATTTCTCATCTGCGGATTTCATCCAGCTTTCGATATAAATCTGAAAATCTTATGACCACGCATCAGATTTAATAAATGAATGTACTTTTAAGTGAAATATGCACAATATATTAGCAAAGGTTGCTTATCAAAAACATAATTTCCCCCCCCCCAGGATTTATCACTACTGTATTGATGATGGAATTAAATTTTGAGAATCTAGAAGGACCCTAGGTTATCCATAAATGAAAGGAACTCAAATATCGAAGAAATCTACTAAAAATAAGGAGGAAAATATTGTTTTTTAACAGTAAAAGCTGAAAACACGATTCCGTAATTTGGCTGTGCTCTAGATGCTAAACAAGCAAAGTTGCTTAAAAATCACATTCACGTTTGTTTTCGAATTTCTTACTTTAGATTCAGACACTCGTCACTTTTCGTAGAAAGTTATTATAACAAAATAGTTTAATCAGGTTTGAAAAAGCCTTTATTGATTTTTATTGCTTCAAACCTAATTCATATTACAATACAAAGGAGAAGTATATGTTTTTTAGAGTAGTCATATTTTTCGACAAGTTTTCTATATCATTTTATTATGATGTTTCATTCCCAAATTTGTAGAGATGCCATTTTGGGACGGATCTCTTTATTAAAATCAAATGGCAAAGACCCGCTGAATCGTTTTTCAAAATGTACAGATCGTACAAAAGGAAAGAGATTTGATCCCGTAGGACAGAAGAAAGCCGCCAATATTCAAATCTGGAATCATTTTTTTATATCTCAAAGCCTAGAAACATTTATTTATTCGTCATTTTCTTGCACTTAAATGCTTTGAACCCTTTTTTCTACATATTAGTTCACATGTCTATCTTAAGAAAAAAAGTGAAACGACTATATTCTAAAAATATCACTTACTAGCTGGTACCCGGTGCATTGCTGCCGCCAAAAAAAAATATGACCTGCAGTCATTCAATAATTTGGGGATGTTTTATCGAAATAGGATGAACGGTGCGACAGTATATAAAATACGAACAAACAAATATTAATTTTTATCTATCAGATTTGTGTATTCTTTTAGAATTGTAAAACTTGGTCTTCTCTCAGATCTGTAATGAAGGAAACTATTTACTGTATCTCGTGACTCGTTTCATATTCGTTCAGAATTCTGAAGTTTAATTTTTAGAAATTCTGATTAAAATATTTTTTTAAAAAAATTGATTAAATGTAGAAAACATATTTATACCCTAAAATCGTTGATATAGTTGAAACGATAATTTTTGAAAATTAAGATGGTGCAGATTTGTATCACAATATTTTTGTTGGTTACTGCGAAAAACGCTAACATTCGATTAAAATTAAAAAACCCCAGGGTTTGTTCCGCCAAAACTTTTTTACCTCTTAAAAGTTGTTACCCCTGAGAAGGACTTGTATGGCATTTGCGTATTATAGCAACAAAATATGAACTCGGATTCAGTATTTCTACTGAATCTGTTGTGTCTCCTCGGCTGGAGATGAATCCTTGGCAAATAGGATAACTATTGTAAATAGTTATATTTTAGACTATCCCTATGACCATCTGGTAGGTGTAAGCAATAAACTAAGTTTCGTCACAACCGGACGAAAAGTTTGGGAAGCCATACAGACAAATATTCCTTTTTATTTATATAGATTGATACCAAATGGGGCACTTACTCGAGTTCATGAAGACGGCAGTGTGTCATCTCCCCGTCTTCATCCAGAACCACTTCCGCCAAGGTTTTCCCGTCCCAATACAGGACGGGTTTCGGAGTCCCGTATTCGGCGATCGAGCACCGCACCGCGCACACACCGAACAGCAGAACGCATATCAGCGACATTCCTACCTCGGCCAGACCCGTTGACCCACCACCTGCTCATAACCGATCCATTCGACCGACTGAACTGGAGCAGCACCGCGCGGAACACTCGCTGCTCGCGAGGAACATTCGAATTCTCTGAACCGGAAAGAAAAAGTTGTCCTCTGCCACGGAAGACACCTTCTCGATTTTATCTGGAAAGGATCTTGCTTCGCTGATGCCCGGCCCGAAGGATGACCTGGAACTAGAATAGGTCAAATGTTTTCGCCCTATCGGCGAACACGGAACAGCGGGTCGCCTCTTCAAAGAGGGAGCGAACTCTTCTCAACTCGCTCCCAGCTCTAGAAATAAAAACCAAGAGCTGCAATTGATAACAAATATGTCAACATTCCTTCTGTGAAAAAAACTGAGTACTAATTAACTTTGTTGCCAATCTGGTGGATTAAATTTCTTTCAAAATTATTTACCTGTTTCTGCTCTAGATAGCTACGATGTGCTACACGCGTGATATTCCTGAAAATCGTTCGAAAACTGACCAAACAAAATAGTTACATCAGTTCCCTATAGTTAATAAGGCACGTGCAACGTAAGTGCATTAATTAATCTCTCAATTCATCCCATAAATAATCTAAATATTATTTTTAAATTAACTAATTACTTCAAAACAATGCTATTTACCAGCTTTCATGATGTTAGACCTTTATTGCTCTCGTCTAAACTAGTTCAATTAATTTTAACTTTCCCTAAATATTACAAATTAAAGTATTATTCCATATTATGGTGTGGAGGTGCCCGAGACCACTTTGCCACACCGCGGAACTCCGAAACATCACGACGTTGCAGTTGCCACACCAACTCGCTGTAGAAATCGGGCAGGCCAACAAATATTGGTATTTGGAAGAAGAGCCTGGCGTTCAAGCTGTTATCTCCGTTCTCTAGAACATTATTCAAAATAACATAGTTTAACATAATAATGTTGTGCACAGAGAAATGATTTTTTTTTTAATATTTTGAAATTGAGCAGGGACATGACTTAATTTGATTTTCTAAATGCGCTGATTCGATTGTTTATTTCTTACCTTTCCCCGCAAAATCGAGTGAAACATCACCTTATTTCAATCAGGACTCTGAAGACTTAAAGCACAATAAATAACGGTAAAAAAGTACTGATGGTGTGGGTGAGTACAGTGAAAAAAAAGTAAAAAGCAAGTGCAGTAAAAAGACTGTAAATAGCGGCGTCCATGGATGAAGCTTTAAAAGGAAAATTATCTCACAGAAATGCTGTGTTCCAATGAATTTGCGTAAGGTAAATCGTACTTTTGGTCGGAAAATGTACCTTTTCCTGATCTTGATGGTGTGGGTGAGACCTGCTTTCCCTCCATTTGCATGTGAACTCGGGTTTGAGAAAGGATTTTCAGCGGACCGTCTAAAACTTTTGAAAAGTCATAACTTTCTATAGAGATAGTTTAGTTATTTTAACGTCCCGTTGTAAAACAACACTAGTGCTATTTGGGGCATACCTCGTTCTTTTGAACCACGGTCAGATGACGGGGACGACACCTGAGCTGGCACTCCCACTCTCCACACCAGTTGGAGGACGTTTGACCTGACATTTAACGTGCAAGACCCCTTCACACGAAGGTTTTTCGGTGAAATCGAGTCTCGGACCCTTCGGTTCCGAAGTCAAAACCTTACCACCAGGCCACCGCGGTCTTCTATAGAGAATCTAAGCTGCTTTTATGCACCACAGTGTAAAAAATTGGATATAAAAATTCGGTTTTTATGAATTTTGAATTATTTTCTGTTATAGATTTGCAGATATCAACTTCTTCTGAAAATTTTTCTGTTTTCAGGATATGTAAGAGTGGTCGAGGAGAATGAAGCTCGGGAAAACAGTCTCAGATATGACATGGCTTTCTGTTCAAGGTTTGAAATAATAAGATATATCCAGCAAAAATAGACTATTGAAAATTTCTAAAGATACCTATTTAACTAAGATATGATATCAAATTTTAACAGTAATTCAAGAATTGAATATTCTACAAAAACAAAGCATCATGTTTTGTCTCAATTTCAAAATAATAATAATAATAATAATTGTTATAACATTTTGTTTTATGAATTTCAGTATTCAGAGTTTTAAAAAAAGTAGAGCTTTATTACTCGCTATTATTTATTGATGTCAATAGAACTAGTTTTTAAAACTTAGTGAAAGTACTAAAATTTACTGTGCAATTTATGCAATCTAAATGCTAATACAATTTGTGTTTGTATTAGCTACGACAAATGGCTCTCATCTCTATTTATTATAAGCTAATGTTAATTGTTTAATTTACTATTTTATTACATTATGTATTTCTGTATTGTAAATGTATTAAATGTTACGTATTTCAGCGTGGGAAATGTCGGAAGTTTCCCGGGTTTGTAAATAAAGAAAATTCATAAAAAAGTTTTTTTCTAGTTTAGTTCAGTTATATTAACGTCCCGTATTGAAACAACACTAGGCCTATTTTGGGATGGACCTGGTCATTTTGAACCACGGTCAGATGACGAGGACGACAGCTGGCACCCCTCTCTCTAAACTTCCATATCACTCCAACGGGAGGACGTTTTTAACGTGCACCAAACCTGCTTATATGGCGGTTGTTCGATGGAATTGGGCATCGAACCTGCACCCCTCCGGTTCCGAATCCGAGACCTTACTACCAGGCACCGCTGTCCCCATAAAAATAAGAAGAAAAATCAACAAGACCTGCTAAAAAAGATAACTTGGCCGCTGAAATAATAAGCAAAGGAACAAGGTAAGGAATAATGGAAAATCATCACGACGTTAAACAGGATATCTTCCAAATATCACTGTCCTTAAAAGAAAACTGGTTTCGCAAACTGTTCGATTAAAGACGGAATTATAATTCATAACCTTGAATGAAGCGAATGGAGGCATCGATGATACGGAGATGTAATGCAATGTGATAAAGTTCAGAATTTATGAAAAGCTGCATTTTGCGAAAATAATTTTACTTATAAATAAAACTCATTATTTGTATATATGCACATATACAGGGTGCTTATAATTAAAGTTACTCAGTTTAGACCTACGTAGTGTCGGCTTTAGGGAAAGAATGTCGAAGAAACTTGATTTTTAAGTTCCATGGATCATGCGAAACAGAAATCTGCAATAAAAAAATAGTTCAAATTTCAACCACCAGATGAGAAGGTGGCGCAAAACACACACACACACGCAATTTGGAACAAAAATTTTATTTAATTACAATTTATGTTCAATGTGCATTTCATTTATGCCAAGTGCATGTTCAAAGTGTGTTATGGGATGCTCAACAATGGCACAAGGGTTTCTTGATCAATTGCAGTAACATGGCGTGTTATGCTTGTTTTCAATTCATGCAGAGTCCATATGCTTCCTCCACAAACACAATCTTTCAGGAGTCCTCACAACCAGAAATCCCAGGGATTCAGGTCTGGAGAACATGGAGGCCAGACAGTTGGGAAAGTTCTTAAAATTACCCGTTGAGCTTCAAAGTGGGCACGAAGTAATGCCGTCATTGGTCCAGCAATGTGAGATGGTGCATCATTTTGCATGAAGACAGTAGTCCAAAGCAAACTCGTTCTTGTAATACAGGAATGACGTGCTTGTAAAGAAGGTCGAGGTAACGGTCACCCGTAACGGAGCACCTTTGAAAGCCATAAGGAGTGTTCTCCTCAAAAAAAAAAAAAAGGGGGGGGGGGGGGCAAGAATGAAATCAGCAGTAAAATCACACTATTATGTAACGTAATCAGGATGTAGAGACTGTTCATACACATCATTAGGATTTGCAGAACCTCGTATGAGACAGTTCTGAGTATTAACTGCTCCGTCTAGGGTAAAATGAGCCTAATCCTACCACAAAATGTTCCAAAGCCATGAATTGCCAATGGCTATTCCGGCTTAAAGAATTCTAGCAAATTGATTTTGTTTCTGCGGATCTGCAAGATTCAGCGCACGTTATGAATAGCATTTAACAATGGATCAAAGAACGTTTCGTACTGTAGACAAAGGGAGGACAGATCACGTGCTCGAGCACTTTATGAAGAATATTACGAATCGGACGCTCTTTCGACCACGGCAAGAGCGACTTTTTCCGCAGTTTCATTTGAAATCAGTTTCCGTCCTTTTCCTTGTACCTCACCCAACTCTTCAAATTCAACAATAGTCTTTTTCAAAGACTGCCTATACCTAGGCCCTTCCCGTAAGTCTTTCAAACACCGATATTCTCTTAGTGCATCTGACAAATTACTGGTGTTCTGTTAAAACAACTTTATCAGTAACGCTCTTCCTTTCTTCTGTAACAGAATGGCGAAGAATGATTTTGTTGACATGAGAAAAGTTAACGGAGAGCCTCGCCTCGCCAGGGGTTATCCCCGATCATGATTGAATAGATGGACATGGCTATCAATATATTACCGTGAACCTCTGTGATGTTTAGTGGCTGCTAAGCTCTGCTTGGAAATGAAGCTGCAGGGGGAAGCTCCGGGTATTTTGATGTATTCGTGGCTAGAGTGGGGATGATTTTGTGGCAGTAAGTACTGGCTTTTTAAGCAACTCTAAATTTACATAACGGCCTTCATCGCACATGAAAACCGCCATCTATCGCCCGAAATTTAAGAAATTTTTATTGCAGTTTCTTTTCTTCATGATCGATGCATCCTAAATATCATGTTTCTTCAACACCCTTCCATTAGAGTGGACACTACGCAGGTCTAAACAGGGTAACTTTAATTATAACCCTCGTGTACATGTATGTTCCACATCTCCTCCTAAATGACTCAATCAACCAAATTTTCCTTACTTATTCTCCAAAACAGGACAAATAATACTGTCTGTTTACAAAGTGCAAAAATGAATAAAATCTACATTTAATTAGGAATGGACAGAAATTTTGTCGTTTTTCTGCAGTGACCTCGGAACAAATAATCTTACAAGAAATATTTCAATATCCATTCAAAATTCAAAGTCTTACATATTGAATGACATCAAATACATCATTGCACAATATTTCTTTAAACTGATATTAATTTTTTAAGTATGAGCACAAAATTGGCTTTGAATTATTAACAACTATTTTTTAAAAAAATTTCAGTTTTATTTTATTCCATATATATTAATCCAATTTTGACTTGTTTGAATGTGGTTATTCAGTCATGTGACTCATTTTTTTCGTAGAATTATTTAAAAAAACATTTTTACTTTTTGACGATACAATTTCATCTTGGGGGGGGGGGGGTATTTTTCTTATAATTGTTTATAATTAATTCTTTTCAAAATTTAAGTAGACGACTTTGAAGTGAGAAGTAGATACGCCTTCTCTGAGCAAGTCAAGACTTTAAATTAGCATACCACTTACACTACTTTTTAGGATCTTTCTTTTATTTGATAGCTTCTTTTGACAATTTTAAAAAATTTCAATTAAATAATAATAATTTAACGTGAACCTGAAAGCAAATGGCGGACAAGCTTAAACAGGAAATATAAAACTTTTGCAAACAAACGAAGCAGATATTCAACAACGACAGCAGTTTGAGACCATGATAGAGAACCAAAATTTTGCTTGTTTTTATAAGTAATAATTTCAGAGAAAATTATATCAGAAAATATATTTTTACACCTACACAAAATTTGAAATTTCACCTCTTCGTCGATATTTATTTCATTTTTGTGCAATTTTTTTTATCAGTATTAATTTTTTTTTCCAATTTGACGGAGATGATTCCAAAGCAGGAAATTTATAAATACCCCTTTGTTAAGAGTTTAGACATCTCTAGCACTAACTTTTTTTAAAAATTCTTTTATACCAGTGTGTATATGCAGTCTTTCTTGTTTGATATTGAATGGGGGTTTAATGATAGCCAAAAGTGATAGTGTATGAATGAAGAGGCATTGCCAAAACTCATGAGTAAAATTATAGGAAAAAATTTTAGTTTTAGAAAAGAATAGACATTTCTATCAAGAAAACTGTTCATTTAATTTAGTTTCAGGTGTTTTATTAATTTAAAATTAATTATTTAAACAACTGTTTTTGAAATTGATTTTGAAACTTTTTTTGTACTTCAGCATTTATAAACACAATTTTCAGGTCTGGCATAACATACATTCTCAGAAATCAGCTATCAACAATTTTTAGAATTGTCTGCTTCAATTGATCTTTTAACTTAAATTTTGATAAAATCTTTTCAGACAATAAAATGACTTTGTTTTATCAGATCCGCAAATAGACAAATATTGTTCTGGAAAATGACTGAACTCTGAACAATAAAATGATTACAACATTTTATGAAAAGTAAGTTTAAGCTTTGAAAAATAACACATGAAAGGTTTTAAATCTAGGATACCGTCGGGTAAATCATCTAATTTTATGATTAAAAGAAAATGATAGATATACTATTTGGATTCCAGGTTGCCAAAATCGCGCTTTTGCTATCAAAACTAAATATTATTTTGGATTTGAACAAGCTTAAAATTTAAAATTAAGAACCTATCATTGTATTTAGAGAGCGGAAATGCAGCTACAACTAAAATACATATGAATCTAAATAAATTGAAAATATAGGCTAAGTAAGAAGGAGCATAAAATAATCAAAATTACAACAAATAGAAAAAGAATCTGACCTGAAGACTTTTTCAAGGGTCACACTCAGGCAAGGATTCATAATAAGGGAATTTTCTGTGAGAAAATCGGACTGTGTCCAACAGTATTGACGTGTCAGTAACCCTTGTGACCCCGAAAAATAAGGCAAAAGAGACACACCGATTTCAACAGCAAAGACATAGAAACAAAGCAACATTAAAAACATCACCGCTGCACTCAGAGATTCTGCGGTGCGTCATCAACTAACGGCACGTGAGTCTACGTTGTTTGAATCTTAACCATCTTGAGTAAGGAGATTTGGTTAACGTCCTTGTAAGAGACTGGCTTATCGGCAACCAGTATATCTTAAGGATTTGCGATTAATCAAATTATTGCCTTAAAACTTTAATTATTGCCTTGCCAAAATTATTAATGAATAATCCTGGACTCAGGAAATCTGAGTGGTACCATTTCATCCTAAGCTATAATGACAATTTAAAAAAGAGCAAATACATTTAACAGAAATCAAATATAAAACATTTCAAAATGATGATTAAGGGGAAGAAATCTAATATATGATAAGAAATTTTCAGGTTTTGCTTTGAAGTAAATACTTTTTATTAACTTAAAATTTTTTTTAATGTATTTTAATGAACGTTTCTGTTCACTGATAATTGTTCATAAATTTCTCGTAATTCTTAATCTATATAAATAAAAACGAATGTTTGTCTGTATGTGTCTTATGCGCTGCCGTGCCACTCATCCGAAAACTTTGACTACTTATGACTTGCAGTTACGGGATCGTTAATAGGCTTAATCAAATTACCTAATGTATAAAAATATTTTTAGATCTATTTACCGCATCTATTAATCAAGGATTAACCACCAAATAACTGGCCAAGGAGACAGATTCAGTAAAGATGCTAAATTCATGCTAGGCGTGAATATTTCGTAGCTATTGTCCATGAATGCTATTAAGTCATTCCCTGTGGTAATAGTTTATTAAAAAGTGTGGTGGAAGGTTTTAGATCTAGTCCTATAGGTTTGAAATTTTAATTAAACGTTTGATAAAATTTTAGCATTTATCGCAGTACTTCCGAAAATATTAGAGAATTCTGCATCTAAGTTTTCAAAAAATTATCTTTTCAACTATTTTAATGATTTTATGGTATAAATATATTTTCTACGATTAATCAGTTTTAAAAGATAATATTTTAATCGCATTTCTAACATTAAACTGAATTCTGAACGAATATTAAACGAGATACAATAAATAATTTCTTTCATTGCCAGGAAAACCAAGTTTTATATTTCTAAAAAGATAGACAAATCTAATACATAGAAATGAATATTTGTTTTTAGAATCGAATAATAAAAGAGGAATAAATTCTATTTAGTCTTCTCCGTTATACATCCTTCAATTTCAATGTATATATTCACTGTCGACAAGAAAATGAATTCCTATTATTCTTACTGACAGTTATTTCAAAATCCAAACGATATTTCCAAGGTTATAATACCGCGCCGGGTACCAGCTAGTTGTTTATAAATATGATTACGAAAATTGATCTTTTTTTCAGCACAGATATGTCAGATGATGTTTATTTTTTGGAATGAGTCTTAAAAGAATGAAATACAAAATAGGAAAAATAAAATGAATACTAAATATGAAATACTAAAATATGATATAAATTCACTTAAAAATATGAGTTACACTAAATATTGATTAAAAAATTGACTCATTTTTTCCTTTCTATCGGTGAAGGGCGATGAAAGACATTCGTTAGAAACCGCATTTTTTGAAAGGCAAATGACAGACCTCAATCTATATCTATACTTATAATAAAGCTCAATGTGTGTGTGTGTGTGCGTGCGTGTGTGTGTGTGTTGGCGCTCTACAGGTCAGACCGTTGAACCTACAGCTACCAAATTTGGTACATGTATAACTTGAAGGTTGGGAATGTGCACCTCGGAGCCCTTTTTTCGAATTTTTAATTATAATTTGAATTAATTAAAATTTAAGTGAAATTTCGACGTTTTTCCGCTATAACTTCCGAAAATATTATTGCACAAGCATGATTTTTATATCCATTTAAAGATTAAAAAATTAGCTTTCTAACGGTATCAGAATTTTTAATTTATAACGTAGGCTTCTATTTTTAACGAATTTTTAAAGAAATATTTTAACCATGTTTTTAACACGTGACTGGATAAAATAAAAGAATGCCGGAAGTTCAAATAAAAAAAACTATCATCGTAAAATAAATCTAAAGAAATGATACTTTTAGCACGTGACTGGATAAAATAAAAGAAACAAAAAATGTGATATTTTCGAAAAAAATAAATGCAACGCAAAGGTTTCTATAATCTTTTACAATATCTAAATCATTTATTCAACAAATATTCTTTATTTATGGTAAACCTGATTGAATTTAGACAGGATATGCATTGAAATCCCGACTTAATGGCATATTTCTATAATCGTTTACAATATCTGTATCATTAATTCAATAATTTTTTTTCTTTTTCGCTTTCTTTAAAAAAACATATTTAATATTTTGGCAGCATCACGGAAAAAAACATTTTTAATTTCAGGCCAATCAATGCCCGGAATTGCTTCAAGGCTAATGAATATGTGACTTAATTGAAAATTTTAGAACGCATTACTCATGGCGAACCAACTGGTCGCCAAAGGCGGCTAGTATTAAATAATTAAGGTATTGGGAAATTGTATCGTAAAAACACCCATAATATCATTTTTACAGGAATTTTTTACCTTGACGTGGTTTGATCTCTGCATGTACAATTCATAAAAAGAAAAATTTCTTAGAAACGGTTGCTAGGGCAAAATACGGCAGATACCGCTTTCGAACACTATCAAAATGAACTCAATTCTTTCATTTTTGCACATCCTAAACAAATGTTGAGATATCAAGTATATGGGCGAAGGAGACTCTGAAAAGCGTGAATTTAGCCTTTTCACTGATTCTATTGCCGTGTGTTGCACTGATTCCTTTGGCAAGTTTCTCTCTTTTGATTAATTCTTGTTATGAGGTTAATAGTATTTGAAAATTTAATTTGTATTTTAGTCGCATTTTCACACATAGACTGGGAAAAAATGATACAAAATTGCTCTTGTAATCACAAAATCCCATATCAGATTCGATATATTTAAGTCTTTAAGTTCTTGAGTTATTACGCAGATATATTTCTGAAAGTACAGACCGATGGATTTCTTGAATTTGGCTTAAAATTTGATACATATCCACACTACATATACTAAATATGTTTTCCGAATTACATCCCTTCAGCTCTCTTGGTTTTGTAGACGTCGTGCTACCTTATATTTGAACAGCCGGACCGACAGATTTGCTCTGGGCGAATTTTTCTCAAAATGCGACGGAAATCTGCAAATTTGATCTTAAGACCAAATTTCGTCCGTTCTATCTCAAAGCGTTTCTGAGTTATCTTTGTCTTAAACAGACAGAAAGGCTGGCATTTTCAAAAAATAATGTATTTTGGGAGATCAGGGACGTGGAGATTCATGAAAATCTCGATAGTTGCTGTACTTATTCCGTACTGCACACAGAAATAAGAATCTTTCTCACATAATTTAATATTTTACATTTAGGATATCAAATATTCAATCGGAATACGATTAAGGTTTAATTTTTTGTCGCCAGCCAGCTTTCATCGACGCATTTTTGATGTGTCGGTATTCATTCCTCACGATTCATTCTGATTTTAACGATCGCCAAAAGCATTTCCAAGCTGAAACTCCTCATTCAACCATAAAATATGTGACTGTTCTTGTGTCATAACAAAAAAGAAAGGCGAACAAAATCCGCAAAATTCCATGTCTTTATTTCAATTTTACGACCCGGCGCATGTCGCCAAATAGGTTAACAGAACTCGATTCTTTTAAAGTGTCTTACAATAGGAATAGGAAAAACTAGAGATGAAAGGTAATTTACCATTCTCGTGTTTACGTGTAATTTTGTTGTTGTTGTTGTTGGCGGGGATATTTACGAGCATCATTCATTTGTGTTATTGTCCGTCAAATCTATTGTTCCAGGAGACATATTAGAACGAGATGTGCTAGTGTCTGAATACATCGCTTTTTCTGCAATACAATGCTAACTGGATTTCCACCTTGATAAATGCATTACTAAGAATCCGCTTCTGCACCGTCAAAACATAATTTTAGGCAGCCGACAGCTGAATGCGCTGAAGGATTCGAAAGATTCTGCTGAAAATATTCATTCTGGAGACCCTATTATAAATGTAAGAAAATATCGATGAAATATGAAACTATATATTAATTATTTTCTCACTTTTAATGCTAAATCGCAAGCTTGGGTCAAATCTCAAATATCTTCTTAAAATAGAAATTTTGAAGCCGAAACAGCAATAGCAAGGAAAAAAAAAAGTGCTAATGCATATATATATATATATATATATATATATATATAAATGAATATTAACATGTTATAGACCTACATAAGCGTATCAGAGTTGTAGAAGGGCTTCGTCTATGACATTGTAGCAACAAAGTAATGGAAATTACAACACTTTTGATGTGTACAATGCAGCTGCTGTCTAATAAATTAAACTGTACTTTTCACTTTAATGCACATTTACTTGCTTTCGGATATCTAATCGAACTAAAAGGAATGCGTTAAATATTTCGAAAACAATTTTAAATGGATATCAGGCAGTTTTAACTATTTTATTTATTCTCAAAATATCTTCATTTCATTTTCACAACAGAATTGTTTTTCTTATACCTGCTTTTTTCTACACATAGCATGGATACAAAGTGCAAAGAAACGCTCAACAATTTTGAAATTGCTAGAGAGTAAAGGTTTTCGGTAGCACATTGAAGAGAAAATGAGGCAATATCAGTAATTATTTGTCTCTAGTCGATATATGTCTTTCGGATACTTTCTCTTGAGTACATTCCAAAGGCCAGGGTTTTTTTCTGGAGGATTTCAATTAACCCTGAATATTGAAATGCTTATTTTATTATGTTGGCAACTCTTTTAAAAACCCCATTTGATAGATGATAATTTAGGGTTAATAAAATGGAGCATTACAGGATAGAGCAACATTTTTTCGTTGTTGCAAAATATTTTAAAAATAATTAAAGCTAGGCGTCATTCGAAAATTTGAGAATGGTCCCCTTAGATGGCATGACTAACTCCATTGGATTTCTTTTTACAGCTATATGATTAATTGGTATCAATGTTTTATGCCATCAAGCTCACAAACAAGTGTACATTGAAGAAGGAAATTCAACGCTGCGTAAATGAAATTCAGTCACATTTATGCAAAATGGTCATAGATAACTTCCGACAGAAGTGTGCCTATATGTCAGCAGAACCATAGATGCCATTTGCTATATGTATAATTCCATACATCATCTTGTTTATTTTATATTCAATAAAAATATAACAATTTTAAGGAAAGAGTGTTTTTTGCTAATTTCAAATCTTGCGTGAAAGCGTTTTTTTCTGTCGTGTAACTCTCTATTTTTACCAAACCTAAGACTTTACTGCCCGAATGGTGGCAAATTCAAATCATAATTCAATTTTGGGAAGCCCTTTATTTTCTTTTTTCTTAAGGTATCCAGAGAACTGTTGCAACAATATCTTATCAAATGTGCTAATCATTAGGCTTATTAACCAATTAAATCTGATTTACTTTTTGTCTATACACATATACCATAGAAAATAAGATTAAAAACTTTTATTGTAACCAGTTCATATCAGACAAATTTCATTTTTCTCTATAGCAAACATTTGGTATCATTTCTATATGAAAATATGTTTTATAAATGTAAATTTAATTCCTAGTGATTTTTTTTTCTCAAAATATGCTTAATATTCTTGAAAAATAAAATATCTATGCTAAGGTAAAGAATAGTATTTATCGTACGATTAAAGTTTTGAGATTTAAAAATTTGTTTTGGGAAGCATTTGCTATGAAGAAATGTTAAAATGATGGATCCTACTCCCCCCCTCTATCTATATAGTATATTTATACAAAATTAAAGAAACATCTGGATTTTAATGTCAGATTTGGGATTCTAATGCCAGTTTCCTGACATTAGAATTTTACTAATAATTCAAGATGTTAGTGCAATCCTAAAGTCTTGAATTTAGGATAAACACACCTCATTTTTCTGATGTTTTTTTTTTCTTGATTACTTCCAAGAATACCTTTTAATATACCTTTATAAAAGGATTACCTTTTTGATACCATTACTAACCTACTTTCTTAAAGTGAATCCAACTTATTCTATTAATTTAATAATTTGATTTTGTTTCTTAATAATTGAATACTTTCTGTTGTTTCATCATCTAATATTATCAAAATAAAAAGTATTATTTTCGACTGCAGGAATTTTGACTGAAATCTTTGTTTATCGTCATAGGCGAGTTGCTTGAGAGCACGAAACGAAAACAATGCCGAAGGTTACTATGAGCAATTTAAAATGTTCAATAAGGTCTTTGAATTTCGCCAAACTACTCTTTGCAGCCATTTTTGACGTTCGCTGATACGAATTCGTTGACACAATTTTTTTCCATGACCACCATTTTTATAAAATAGTAAAAAGATTTTTCTTATCCAATTGGGAACTTAAACCATCTCCCATGTAGAGACATACCTTTTTCGTTTTTTGCGAAGCATTATAGCATGGCGGAACTTTCTTCTTTCAAGCCGGGTGATGAGCCTGTAGTAGTCTCGAAATGCATTTTCATTTTCTTTAAGAAGAAACTCCATGAATGCTTAATCCTGCGCAGGAGATCCAATGTTGTCTTTTTAAGTGCAAATGTGCATCGAGTTTTCTCTCCATATTATATGAAAAGTTATGAGATGGTTGCATGCAGCAATTCTCCAAATTCTGGAGTATTTATTAAAGTATAATTTTATTGTGTACCGATTACCAACCTACAGTTAGGTATCTTCAGATATATTTTCATAATGTTTCTCTTCGACTGATATATATTGAAAAATTGAAGAAAATGCACTCATAAAATATATATAACTGAATGGCGTTTTATGTATTTTATTAAAAGTATTTTTTTCGATTTCCCAATATAAATAAGGTTGATCAAAAAAAGTATGCATCATGATTATTTCTTTTCTGAATACGAATTTGGCTGTATTAGATCAGTCAATATCTACAAAATGGTATGTTTTTGGCCTTGGGAATATTATTCGAACAACTTCTCCCATGAAACACCACCTAATTAGAGTAACGGATATAAGTCGTTTAGCAGGCTTTCTAGAAAAATAACCGTTTTCTTAAGCTTCAAATTATATATATATATATATATATATATATATACATATATATTTGTATATATATATACAAATATATATATATATATATATATATATTTCTGTAGCTTGCAGAGCATCTTATCTTCTTGAAAATTCAAACCAAGACTCCAAGCGTTTCAGAATTCTATCGGTTTCGTTTATTCTCCTCATTTCACATCATAATTTACAAACTATTACCAGATTTCAAAAGGTTTACAATTGATCATCAGTTACTATACAAAATAATATTAATAAAATATGTTTATCAAAGAGAAAATTCGTTTGCTTTTACTTTTAATAATATTTTAACAGAAATAAAATTTGTAGCAGTTATAAAATATCTGAAAAGGAATCGTCTGCAAAGTTTCTGTTAACAGATTAGGATATTTACCGAACAAGTCGACTTCTAAAATTAACACCATTCTATTGGATTTTCCGTAATTTGAATCAGCTAATATTAATCTCTCACATGTTCAGGTAGCATGTAAGCATTGTCTCTCGCATCTTACCTCATGTTGATCTTGAGACTCTGAAACACGTGAATTTACAAATTATAAAAGATCTTTTTTATTGCTCTTTTGTCGCTCCTCATTTGTTTGAAAAGCTCGAATTGGCTTATTTCTAGATGTTGTACTATTAGATCTATTGAGAGATATAAGCTTATGAAATTTTTTGTCGAAGCAATCAACGCTATATAACATTTTTTAATCGAAATATCATTTGCAGATTCACTTAATAAATAGCAATATTAATGTTTGCATTGAAAAATTTACATTATATAATACTTATCCTAATCGACAATAATAATTTTATTTTGTATGTGTGAGATAAACTCTGAATAATATGTGCGGCTTGCTGCAAACACGCTGAATGACAACATCCTGTATGGAAGACATTGGCCGACATCCATCATAATAATTTTATTTTGTTTGAAATATGTGCGATTAATACTGAAAGGGACCTTTACTATTTAACTATTGTCATTTCTCAATTTTAAAATCTAACCTTAGCGGAAGTGCAAGCAATAGGTTTTACCAAGTTTCGGTTGAACAGTTTGGATCGCATAGGATACGATCAAACAAAAATTCATTTTTATATAACAGATATAATAACTGTACTATGCCTAAAACCTCCACGCAGTCATAAGCAATGAGTTGACCATTGCATAAAAATCGGTTGCATAGTACAGCAGCGTATAAGATACGAACAAACAAAAATTTATTTTGATGTAATACATTTATGTGTTCTTTTAGAATTGTAATGCTTAGTGTTCTTTCAGAATTGTAAGAGATTTTTTTTTTCATCTTTCATGAATTTTTCAATGATAATATATTTTGAAAACATTTCTAAAATATTCTTATATACCAAGAAAAATATCTGCAAGATATATTGACATGTTTTCATACTAATACTTTTATTAGAAAATTTGAGTGTAAAGAAAATGTGGTCTCTTATGTTTACATGCGTGCATATAATTGGAAAAAAGAATCCTTCCCATTGCAGCATGATCAATGATGAACTCGAATACTGAACTTTATTTTAAAATTTTGTTTATTTTAGTCTTCTTTCCAGTTTGGAAAATATCGTATTAATAAATATTACTTTATCCCCATGGTTTATTCACATAAATTATTAAGTTCTGTGAATGAACAGCGATTTAGTGTTGATTTTTAATCATGTAATCAGATTAATTCTAATACTAGTGATTTTTTATTTTAAAAGGAATTATTTTTTTCAAATAGCATCAGAGGATCTGGAGATCTTTGAAAATCACAGCGATTTCGTTTTGACTTGAATAATATAAGTCACATAAATAAAACATTCTTTTTCCAGTGTTGAAGTGATAATTTCTTTTCTGATTTATGAGATTACATTCGATTTCCTATTTGTACAATATTTTTTAAAACCCTATTTGCATCCTAAAAACGAATTGGTTAAATATTAGTAATATGTTACTGAACAAAGGAAAATGCTATTTGTTTTTCATGGAACAGGTGCATTATTTAAATTTCAATTTTTGCCAGACTACCACACACACATACACATTCTTATGCCAAAAATGCTTTTGTCTGAACTAGATATAAAGCATTTTTGAAGTTATTTTAATTTTGTTACAGAATGCTTAAAACTTATTTCAGCATTAAAGATGAATACTATATTTGAACACTGAAAGATGATCATTCGTCACATCTTAGATGTCTTTTTTGATATTTAAATGAAGCAAAAATTGACATATATATTAAAAATGTATTGATATTTTTCAAAACTTTTCTTCCGAATTCCCACATAATTTATTCGACAGAATATTCTATGAAGCTAAGCGAACGAGGTTTTATATTATGACATATCATATGAAACGTCGTAACATACTGATTTGATACGGCAGTAAGTGAAAATAAAGGCTGATAGAGGATGTAGTGATTTCGTTTGGAAAAAAAATTGTTATTACTATTTTGAAAGCTTAAAAACAATGTGAAATAAATATAATTTTGAATGGGATTATATGCTCCGATTTTTCCCAGTTACTTAGAATGAAATTTCATACACAATTTTTTAAATTATAATATATATATATTTTAAATTACGACTTTTGTTAATAATATGATAGATATTTTAAAATATTATTTTAATTTTGAAAATTATTCCAAAAAAGCACGCAAAGCGTAGCTTCACACTACTACCATGCATTCAAATAATCAGGGTGAAAATATTATGTACTAGCTGCCTTTGACGACCAGTTGATTCGCCAATCTTACTGCTGTTTAAAATGATCAATTAAATACTTCATGTAATGCCATTGCCAATTAAATACTTTAATTGACTTGTCATTGTCAATTAAATATTTTATGTAACTTTTCTTTTAATAGCATCAAAATATTTTTAAGGTTTAACTTTTTCATAGTCAGATAATTCATTCACATATTTATCAAGGCCCATAGTGTACTCTTACTATCTGTCAGATGATTGAGCTGCAATTAATAAAAAACCCTTTTTACTGAAACTTTTCAACTATTTTTAATGTCTAGAGCGAAAACGAAGTTCAATATTTACATTAAAAAAAGCATTTTTCTCTTTCAAGTAAAAAACGAAGTTCAGAATGCAGTCTTACATGTATTGCAATAATTTGCATAATTTATATATCTCAAGAATTATCAACAAAAATTTCTCAGATTCTTCTCTTTTTTATTGAATAGTGATCTTTAAATATTCTTAAATCAGTGAGTTTCAGAGACTGAGCTGATTAAAGTTTATATCATTTTATTTAAAAGCTAAACATTCTTCATTTAAAAATTAAATTCAAAATTAACTATTGAACCTTGAATTGAAAATATATATCTATTAAACTATATTTGTCTTAAATAAAGCTGATTTATTTAATTTATAACGCTGTAAATGCCATAAAAATTTTCTTTTCAGAAAAAATATGCTTCATAATTAATTCATTTCATGCTGACACTCGCTGAAATTTGCATTTTTATATGTTTAATTTTCAATAAAAGTTTATTTTTCAGTTTGAGTTTTGCCAGTCTGATGGCAACATATTGATAAAAGATCATTTTTTCCCTTTCACTCGTAACGTGCTCTTGCAGATTAAATTCTATTGTTTTGTGCGAAATATATTGTTGAAAAATATAATTAAAATAGTTCTTTAAAAATTCGTTAAAAGCAGACGCTTAAGCTATATGTTAAAACACGGATACCATTAGAAAGCTAATTTTTTAAATCTTTAATATAATGTAAAAATCAGCTTTGTGCGATAATATTTTCTGAAGTTTCAGAAAAAC
Source organism: Argiope trifasciata (assembly GCA_026543055.1). NCBI lineage: Eukaryota > Metazoa > Arthropoda > Arachnida > Araneae > Araneidae > Argiope > Argiope trifasciata. The sequence continues at coordinate 346,066 of JAPMOQ010014769.1, forward strand.
GTCGAAATTTTGCTTAATTTTTAATGAATTCAAATTCTTATTGACAATTCGAAAAAAGGGCTTCGAGGTTCACACTCCCGAGCTCCAAGGTATACATGTACCAAATTTGGAAACTGTAGGTCCAATGGTCTGGCTTGTAAAGCGCCAACACACACACACACATTGATCTTTATTGCAAGTATAAAATAGATTAATAGGATAGACATATTTTGCATTCTTAAAAAAAAATTCAAAAAAAAAATTTTAAATCAGAAAATGGAAGGATTATATATGGAAAAGGGAAGGAACTTATGTTGTTGTAATGCCACTTGGTCAAACCAAGCCGAATTAGCAGAGCTGTTTCGATTAAGGCAGAGGTGTGCGCCTTTCGTTGTTGACGAGTACCGTTCAGGTGAAAGGACGACTTTGCTCAAACACCCACGACACAACCCTTTTTAGGGGGCGGTCAAATTCATTTATACACTCATTCATCCATCAGCAAGTCAGAATTTAGATCCAAATCAGAGACCGACTCATCCCTGATTCAGTAGATCCCCAGAGGTATCGTTTTGTTATGGAAACTTGGATGACTTTGCAGTTACGACCTATTTAACGTGCCCCAACTGCCATTAGTCAACACGGTGGTCTTTGGACAAGACAAGGACAGAACCCACGACTTTTCGGTTACGAGACTGACGCTCTACCAACCAGGCTACCGAGGCTTTAGGAACTCATAGAGCTCCAACAGAATTTCTTTAGGTTTATTAAGTATTGAATTTTTTGAACATAATTCTTTGTTCTGAGTGAATTTTTCAATAGACAACTATTTTTTTAAAAAAAATGTTATTGTAGAAATATGCACAGAACTCTAATTAATATTTGGAGCAGTATGGACAGATATGGCTTTTGTGCGATAAAACACCATAAAACCAAACCAACTAATATTATTTAAAATAAGAAAATCCTTCTAAAAAATTAAAGAAAAAACTTTTATACTATAAAAATAAAAATTAAAAGGGTTTAAACAGAATAAAAGTAAAAGCTAAGCTGTGTGGAAAAAAATCCCGTAAGAAATATTAAAGTAGTTCGGTAGCAGATATAAGTTGGGTCCACACGAGGCGCAATCGTTGCTTTTCTATTGTTGTCCCGGCATTGTCCTGGTGTGAACAGTCGAGACAATGTCTTTGCGACAATGGTCAACGGTTATCCCGACGAGACAAGCATTTACCATTGTCCCATTGTAGCCACGTGATTTTCCAGAAGTAGACTTGATCTTCTATTGCACGCAACAGTTAGCCTCGCGTGAACCCATCTTTATTACTTCGAAAAGATGGATATTCAGAAAGTTGAAGCATCATTCTAAAAATTTCTAATGTTAAAAGGAGAATCAAATGAAAACTTCTTCATTGTTGAAAAAATTAAAAATTATATTCAAATTTCAATAGTATTTATTTATTTACAAAATAAACTCTTACCCGTCCGTAAGATGGATTCCGAACACAACAAAAAAAAAGTAAAAAAAGGGGGGAGGAGGCATTTTTAAACAAATAGCAGTGTTGTTTGGAATTATAATTGTATAGCTGCAAAAATCGGAGAGTTAATTCAACTGATATAACGATTTTATCAGTTCAAAATAATCTCAAAAGTAGAACTTGCCGTCAAGGTGAATTGTTTGACGTCATAACCTGGATGATTTCAGAGAACGACAAAAACACTAATCTGAAGATAGAAGAAGGAAAAAAAAAAAAAAAAAAAGAAGAAGAAGAAGAAGAAATTAAATACATTTTTTCAAATCAAATAATATCGAAGCTAACTACTCATCAGGGATGACAGACGAAATTGCCAGAAGTGTGACATTGTTCTTAAAAATAAAATAAAAAATCAACAAAAATTGTTTTTTCTTTTTCTTCTGATAATTTTTGAAAAATGAAAAAAAGCATGCTCCTGCTTTTTATTTAAAATTCTTATAAATTTAAATTTTTCATGCCAAATATGTGTATAATGATAGTAAATATTTTTTTAGAGTAATCCCTTTTTCAAGAGATAATTTTCCACTTTTTGTCAACGATTTTTATTAGAAACTTTAACTTCAACCGCTGGTAGTTTTTTTTTCTCAGTGTCAAAATTTTTTTGTCGGCTTCATTCAATTTATAATTAATTGACAACATTTCGAGAATTGGCATTGAGTTTGATACTCTTATATTTTGAAATTTTTAAAATAGGGGGACTTCAATATGATGTCCAGATCGATTCGTGCTGAAACTCGTAGTCGAGCAAAAGATGATATTAAGCGTGTTATGCAAGCCATCGATAAAGTTCGTAAATGGTAAATATATTTTATTGCTTGTTTTTCTTAAAATAAAGTGAAAGTAATGAATATATTAAAAATTATTCCACAGTTATTAAAACTAATAAACCCATTGCATAAAATGGATTAGAATTTTAGTTTGAAAATGTTTTGATTATTTAGCGTTCCCACTGAATGAGATTATTTATTGATCATGACGAAATTTTGTCTGAAATGAAATTTTATTATTACAGGGAGAAAAAATGGGTGACAATTGGCGATACAACGATGAAGATTTATAAATGGGTTCCTGGTGAGTATTATTTATGATCTTCAAATGTATTGTTCTTTGTTTTAAGAAGGTATTGCAATTTTGTTTCGGAATATTCTACATATATTATATAAATAATTGAACAAATAATCATTTTTTCCTATAGTGTGATCAAATAACAACAAAAATACAATTGCTCTACTATTGATCTTAGTAATAATTTTTTTTAACATCTTTTCTTCTATAATAATGATTATATATCATGCAATAAAATGCTGTTAATTTTTTAAAAAAAATGCCTTGGCTAAAAAATCACATTTTGTAAATAACTTCATTCATGCAGTAATCAGAAAATTTAGTGTGCCTATTTAAAAGTATTTTTATTTTCATTTTCAGTGCCAACCACCCGAGAAGCACAAGTAAGTGAATATTTACCTATGTTTCATTCAAATTTCAAACAAAAAAAATCTATAAAATATGAATTCTCCTCTGACTTTAGAAACATATTAATGTATAATTTCGTGTTTGTTGACTAGAGTCGTACTAAAGGAAAAGGCACATCATGCAGAGGAAATAAGGAGAACATTGAGAAGTGTCTCCCAAATGATGGGAAGTCACCAAGTGGCAAAAGTAAGGTCCTTAATTCCATTTTTCAGTTTTGATTAACTTCTGGAAACTGTGTTATTAACATTTAAATTGGGAAGATACATTTTTATTATTCAACTGTTTAAAATGTTTTAATACCATAAAGTAAAGAAAAATTTATGAAGTATTATATTTGTATCAGTTTAATGATTTCTTTAGGCATCTAATTTTTTTGCTGCAAAAGTTGAAAAATTTTATATCTTAATTATTTTTTTTCTAATTTTATATAGTTAACTAACTTCTTTAAGAATACTTGATATAAATATGCAAATTTAAATATATATATTGGTTTGGGGAATAAAATTGTATCATTTTTATCAAAGACTTTTATGTAAGTAAAATTGTTAGTAATAGCAATCAATTAATTGATTATGCAATTTTTTTGCTGCGGAAGTTGAAAAATTTTATATCTTAATAATTTTTTCATCTTCTAATTTTACAGGGTTAACTTACTTCTTTAAGAATACTTGATATAAATATGCAAATTTAAATATATATATTGGGGAATAAGTTGGTAGCATTTTTATCAAAAATTTTATAGCGTTTTTATCATACTTTTATAGCGTTTTTATCAAAGACTTTTATAGCATTTTTATCAGACTTTTATAGCATTTTTATCAAATACTTTTATTTGAAGAAAATCATTAGTAATAACAATCAATTAATCAACTATGCATTCTCTGTTGCTGTTTATGACCTCCTTCCACCTCTCGACCGATTTGTCAATGCCGCTCCGCCAAAAATCGCCTGGTCTGGTTTTTAAGGTCCTCTTTATTGTTGAAGGTAACACTCCTCATATGATTCTACAGGGAGTGAAAAACATGGTAATCCGACGGTGCTAGGTCCGAAGAATATGGGATATGTTGAAGGACCTCCAATGCGAGCTCTTAGAGTGTGGCTTTGATGACTTGTGCAACATGGAGCCTGGCGTTGTCATGAAAGAGTACGGTTTGACCTTGCCAATTTGGTCTTTTCAGTTGCAAAGTAGCTGGGCTATGTAGAGCTCCTTGGCGATTGTGATATTTCTTTTCACTATTTCCCAGAACACCATGCCCTCCCAGTCCCTCCATTCGCAAATCATAGTCTTTGGATGGAGGTCAGGCTCGACCATTTCCCTGCTGCAGACTTGCCTATGACACCTTCTCTATATGAGTTGCAAATGTCCCATGCTGCTTCAGCAGTTTTTTTACCTTGATGAAAAGCAAAGAAGAGCAGGTGTCAAAAATGTTGATTTTTATCACCAGGATATTCCATTTCTAAGCCTTAAAAATAATTAAAAATTAAATTACTCAAAAAGACGATTAGCACAGTTTTGTAGACCAGAAAGAGCTCTATCGAATGAATACTATACACTTGGACAAATAGCTAAACCATTGTTGTGAAACAACATAAATGTGCAAACACTACGTACTTATTCCCCAACCCAATATATTTTTAGAAAAACTGTTGATAAACATTTAAATGGCATTTTCTTTTCATGGAATTTTTATTAATGTGAAATATATAAGTACAAAGATTTAGATAAATGTTTTTTTTTTTTTAATTATTTGCATTGCAGGAACAGGTAAAATTGATATAACATAATCAAATACTTTCCTTTTATCTGCTATATCTTTTATACTTGTTAAATTTATTGTATTTAAGTCAGTTTATGTTAAAATGTGAAAAATAAAACCATTTTTTTAATAAAATAAAAATAAATTTTTTAATAAAATATTTTTTATTGTGAGTTTTTAAAAGTTTAATGTTAAGTTTATAACTTTTTAAAATCTATGATGGATATTTATTTGGTTGAGTTATTTTTGAAAATAAGTTATTGAAAGTAATATTTTTTACTGTAAAATATGTATAGATATTTACATATTAAGAGATAAAAAATAATTTTAATTGATTATTACATGCCTATAAAGCATGCTATATAAAAATTTCGGAAGTAAAAATCTACAGATAATGGGAAATCTGGGAAATTATTTTATTCTAGAACTCATCAAAATATCTAATCAAACTTTCAACTTAACCACAAGTCATTGATGACCATGGTTAGATTTTAATTATGACTAATATGACATGTTTAACAATTGTTTAGTGTAATGAATGTGACAAATTTGGTAATTTTTTTTCACGCCTAAATCTGGATGTGCTGTTAACAAGTACTATTAATTTTTAATTATTTGATTTAAAAAATAGAAGTTAATGATTGCTTATGAAATTTAATTTTAATATGCAGGTTCCCTGAAAAGATTACTTTCAGAGGGCTACAATGTACTTTTATTTTCCATATTGGAGGTTGTTTTCCATGTTCCTTTAATTATTAAAGATAACGGCAGTTTAATTTGTGTACCTCAATAATTAAATAGACAGCACTAAAATTATATTGAGATAATGTACGTTTGACAGCTATAATTATTTCTTGAAGCTTTGTATTACTTTAAAACTTGCAATTTATTGTTAAACTTATTGCTTTGCTAATATTTATCAATGTAGCTATATAATGAGGAAAAAACATTATTCTGATTAGTAAAATATGTAACAATGTAAAATTATTTTAATTAGTATGAAACTATTAATATTTATAGATTTGAAGGTATTAAAAATGAAATTTCTTTAGATGCTATGTATACAACGAAGGACCATTTCTATGAAGTATAATGTATTACATATTAAGTGTTTATTATTTTTGTTTCTTGTCAATTCAGCATTTGTCAAATAGTATGTGTTTTTATGTTTCCTTTAAATTATTGTCTATGTTTATCAAATTATATTAATTATATGAACAGGATAATTATTCATAGTTTCAGCGAATTTTTTTCTGCAACTACTAAAGTGTTAATGCTGGTTTTGGTAATTTAAAAAAATATATAGTTTGGAATTTTGTTTTTTGATTCTAAGAAGTTTATGATTTTCTGCTTAGTTATAAATTTCTTTGTTAATTCCTGTTGTAACATTTAAATATTCTCATTAATGTATTTTGTCTGATATGGAATTTTAAAAATAAAATTTTCTGAATGTGACTTTTTAATCTATCGCTAAAAATGCATTATAAAAAGTAATTTTTCATTATGTATTATGATGGGAAGTGAAGTTTGCATTGAATGACTTTATTCTCATTCTGAATGTCTTATTTACATTATTTTATGCCTTACATTCCACATATCTGGTGGCGTGATTGGTCTAATTTTCTACTCCTTTTTCAAAAGTCTGTTATCTTAGTATGGCAGGCAGTCTCCTTTTTCCTTGTCCTTAAAAAAAAAATGCACTTAACTATGCAGCTGTGAAAATATATTCTTTTCTTGTAGTGTATCTATGAAGATAAATTTTATGTAATTAAATCAGAAGAAATCATAGTTTCTAAAAAAATTGATTGAATTTCTATTGATTCTTAAAATATGTTTTATTTGCAGTCTTTATTGGAATTTGGTAGACTTACTGTAAGAAAAATGTTTGACACATCCTTTTATCTATGTCTTATTAAACTACTTTTTAAAAATTATTTTATAGGTTCTCCTGTTAGCAGTGAGAGCAAACACATGTGTACTAGAGAATCCAGTTCCATTTCAAGTGTCATGGAAGAATCAAGTTTAGGTATTATTGAACTTATAATTTATAAAATATCTATTAATTTCCTCTGAAGATTTTAATTAAGTTTATTTAAACATATTTCAGGTTGCATTCAAATGAATGAAGATTTCTAATAGTATTTGAGACTGGATATTAAATTTGTTTATTATTATTATTTGCATAATGTTCTTTATACATTTGAAACAAAAGAAATCTGCTTTTAAAGTGACAATGTCTTTCAGAAATATATATTCATAAACTTTTCTCAATGCATAACTTGAAAATACATACAATATGAAGAAAATATAACTGAATTTTACACATCATCTCATGTAAAAATGTTATTTTTTCTTTTGATAAAAATCTGTTTTTTACTCTCATTATTGGACATTCTGTAAGATGTTTTTATCTTATAGAAATGAACAACAACAAAAAAAGAGGGTGGGGGATGATCAAATCATTGGCAGATTTGGATGCATGCAATAGTTATTGTTGGTTGAAATAGAAAAAATTCTATTAATGTTGAATATGCACACTTGTAATGATCTTATTGCTAGCTAACAGTCATATGAGAAATGAAGTGCTAATTATTAAAATAATGAAGGAGTGTTTTTCTATATAGATATTTCTTTAAGAACTCCACATTTTATATCCTAATAACTATTTTCTCTGTTAAAAAAAATTAAAATTTATTTTAATATTATCACAATAGAATTTCTGAATGCCTGTGTAAATTATATATTTTTTTGTTTTAGAACAAAATATTTTGTATTAGATCTCAATGGAGGTTTGTTTGTTTATTCATTCTAACAATTAGCAAAGTTATCAATATTAATATTTTTGTTTAAGGTTTTGCAGACATAAGTCAAGATTCTCGAGCTGCTAGCGATGATGCTACAAATTTAAGCATGGAAAATAGCAGCGATGCTCAATTTCCAGATAGTCAACCAGGTGAGAACTGAATTATCTTCTGTTTATCCATATCCATCTATCTTTTTTTCTCCTTCATTTTTCATATTAAATCTCTGCCTTAAAATTTAAATAATAATTGGACTGTAATAAAATAAATGGTAACTAAACTACAATATTATCCCATTTTTATGTTTTCATCTTTGCCTTTAATTTCCTTGGCTTCCCCAGATTTTCTGTTTTTATAATATTTTAAATTCACGAATTTATGTTTCTGGAATTGAATATTTCTCATTAATTTTGATTTATTGAAAGAGAAATTTTCATTTATTGAAAGAGATAAAAATGATGATCAAATCTCTGTCTGAAGTGCAATTACAATAAAAGGAGTAAAAAATGCAAAAACAAAGTTTCATTTTGAATAAATATTTAATATTTTCTTTTGGAATGAATATTTACTATTTTGAATGCATTAGTTGTAATCAAAAATTTATTACATCATACAAACAAAGCACTTTTATCATATCTTAGTTAAATCTGTACAGGTTCCATGAAAGATAACCTGGTTAAAGGAATATATAATAATGTTTTACACTTTTTTACCCAGATATTTAAAGTCTAGTATGACTTTACCCAGATATTTAAAGTCTAGTGACATATATGGGTCTTTATTTCTATGAAAGAATATAGCCAAAGCAAATGGAGGTACTTCAACAAAAAATAAGTTTAAGAAAAAATTAATGTTTTTTTTTTTTTTTTTTTTTTTTTTGTCTCTTCTTTCTCTCTTTTCCAAATTATTGAAAATTATAATAACTAAAAGCAAATATGGTTGTTTTAGCTCTTTTACCAAAAAAAGTTATTCATTTTATTTCTATTCTTAATTGTTATTTTTTAAAATAATTTTTATATTTCTTAAAGACATGTCTATTAACTGTATTATAAAGTTAAACTGTTGTTGTTCCATAAAATTTTTTTTAACTGCTGAATAGTTTCCTTTAAATTATTTATGAAAATATTGCTGAGAATAAAGAAAACATTTAATGACAGTTTATGAAGTAATTAATTTTTCAATTGTTAAATACTCATTGCTTTTGGCAACCAATCAGTTTTAAACTTCAAATTTGAATAGTCATATAATTTACTCAAACTTTTATAAATGCCTTAAGCCATAATGTAAAATTATCTAATTCTCTATCAGTTCTCATAACATTTTTGCATTAAATTGCAATTAATATAAAGAAGTTTATTTTAAAATCAAACATTTAAAAAAAATTAAATATGAGAACATAAAACAATTCAGCAATTAAATCTTGTGTTCATTCAGCAATTAAATCTTGTGTT
>JAPMOQ010014769.1:355065-365292 GCA_026543055.1 Argiope trifasciata
TGTTCATTCAGCAATTAAATCTTGTGTTCATTCAGCAATTAAATCTTATGTTCATTACAGAATAATTTTCATAATTTATGTATATATATAATATATTTAAACATACTTCAGAAATTATAAAATCTAAATTTTATGCAGTCTTTTGATCCTAAGGAATCATATTCTGTGAAGTATTCTTGGCACTCAACTTTTAAATAAATAAATGAACATTTCTGTCTTCTACTATCAAGTCTGATCGATTTATGAAGTTTTGAATGGAATTTTTAGAATAATAAATATTTTTGCAACTTTAGGCCAATCACCTAGAGGCTGATTAGGATATCTTTGAAATGATCTGAAATTGCCTGTTCCTTTTTTTAATAGTGGTATTCAGATTTTCATAAATCAGTCAATTTTAGTTACAGGTTTAATTGATTGGAATAAAACCCTTTTTATTTCATTGTTAGTGTCTCAAGAATATTTTATAAGATTGGATACACAGAGCAGAGAATAAAGATAAATGTGAAACATTCATATTTTTTTAGAGCATTTATTAAATCAAGTTACATTACATATAATTATTTACTTCATTTTAACACATGCATTTCTATTATTAAGGTTTACAAATCAGCCATTGGGTCCTGAATCGAAAAGATATATATGAAACCATGTTTGCCATAAATTTATTGAATTAATAATGTAGATACTGTAAAAAGTTATAGAAATTTTGCATTTATGTTTAAAAAAAATTATTTCTTATTTGTTTCGTTTCATTACAAAAATTACTTTTTTAAGGTTTGCAGTAATATTTAACTTAATTTTTAATTTTAGCTTTTGCCAATCTAATGACAACTTCTTGATAAAAGATTTTTTTTTCCCTCATTCTCACATAACATGCTCATGCAAGTTGACATTTATTTTTATTTTGCTCAGAATAAATTGTTGAATTATGTAGTTAAACTTTTAAAAATTCTTTAAAAACAGAAATTTAATTTGTTTGTTAAAACATTGGTATCACCGAAAAGATTATTTTTAAAATGGTGTAAAAATCAATTTTTAGATGTGTAATATTTACTGAAGTTATAGCAGAAAAATGTCGAAATTTCATTTAATTTTTCAAATAATTGAAATTCTAACTTAAAATAAGAAAACATTCTGAAGTGCACATTTCTGATTTATATGTGCCAAATTTAGTATCTGTAGGCCAAACGTTCTGTCCTGTACAACACTGACACACACATTCAGCTTCATTACATCATATTTCCTTTGTATTTATACATTGCTGTTTTATTGTTGTTGTTCTAAATTGTTTAGTAAATGAAATTTAAGGAATCCAAAATATAGAAAATGAACACATTTAATTAAGGTATACTCTTTCTTATTTATTCAAAAAAAGAAAAAGAAAGAAAGAAAGAAAAACCTTGAAAATTTCTGAAATTTGAAGTGAAAGTGACTACTTGCAGAACATGATTTGTTTTTTATTGTTCATGAAAAATGAAAACCTTTTGTTGTAAACAGAATCGATACCTTACCATCATATTGTATGTAATATGCATATATTTAATGTTTCACTTATAAGGTTTAACTAAATTTTGTATAAATCTTTGAAATTTTCTTAATAATTTGTGGGGGAAAATAAGCTTTCTTCAATATAAGAAGCAATGAGATTTTGAAATTTTTTGGAGAAACAAGATTTTTTTTTCTTTTAAAAATTAATTTGCATATGATAGAAAGGTTTTATGAATTGTAATATGTTGCTTAAAATATTTCTTAGTATTAAAATAAATCTGTGTTTATGTATAGACATGGGATCCTATTAATGTGAATTAGAAGCAGAATCCCAATACTTTTTTTTTTTTTTGCAAGTGCAAAGTTAAAATCGTAACTAAATTATATATAAAAAAATGTAATGAAGTTTTTTTTTTTTAAATGTATGAAACAACTCATCATTAATAGAAGAAAAAATAAATAAAATTCATTCATAGCAATGTTATAAAATTAATAAACAGTGATATTATTTTCTTCCAGTTTCATAGGAAACAAAATTATAGGATATTGCCATAATTTTATTAGCTTATCTTTATCACTTTACTGCAAAATAGAGATAGTGGCAAAATTGCTGATGGGGGAAGAGAGCAACTTTTTTTAAAACTTTAGATTGTGATCTTTTCTACAAAAACTCTGTGAACTACACATCATTACATTCATCACATTGAGTTCTTAGGCAGCCAACCAAAAATAGTCAGCAAAATGTGATATCTTATCCACTTGTCACTTTATCAGTTATACTGCCAAAAGTAAGATGTTTGAAAATCTATGGATCTGATGACATCCCCGTCAATTGCATTGAATTCTTTGTGGTCTGACCAAAAATTTTTGGCAAAATGTGACATCTTATTTATCTGTCACCTTCTTGGTTTTATTATCAAATTTAGTCAGATCATTTAAATCTTATTTGGATATTTTGATTGTTTGCAGTATTAACCTTAGGGTGTTTTTAAATTATCATACTTGCTAATGCCAAGTTCTCCACTACCATCTCTTAAAATAATGAAAAATTTGTGGATGAAATTATTCCGCTGGTTGGAGGGTGAGTGCCCCCCTGTTAACACTGCCTCAGGTGAAAATTAAATATATAAATATTTATTTAAAAATACCAGTTGTATTTGAATAGCCACCTTTAAGAATTTATTTGCTTATTTATTTCTTAGTACTAATTTTAGAAAAATCATTAAACTAAATCTTCTCTTTTAATTAGAATATTTACTCCAATTAATTAATTTTAAAATCAATTTTTAAAAGCTATGTATTTGCTTTATTATAGTCATAGCTTCTCTTTCATTCCCCCCTCCTTTTTTTTGGTCAAATATATGAATGTTTTAGAATATTCTGGAGTATTACATTTTCACTTTGTGTAATTTTCTAAAACTTAGACCTCTTATAGATAAAAAAGGGATTCCAATTGAAGTTTTTATGAACAATTTTAATTAAATGCATTCAACTTACATCATACATCTGAACATATAAACTATTTCAGGATCATCTATCTGTTAATAAAGGGCCATTTTATTGTTTGAATATATTGGCAGTAGAAGTATTATTTCAGTTAGGGATATTTTATCTATGTTTTGAAGCTTTTATAATCGTCATTAATTCCTTGTCATTGGATATCTGTTAATTTTATGTTTATTTATTTTTTTAATTTCAAGATTAAAAGGTCCATTATTTTAAAACTTCTAAAATTGAAATATTGACCCCTGCTTTAAAAAATAATTTATCTATTGAATATTATTTTGTGCTGTGGAATACAATAATTTCACTACTTCTAATACTTATTTGCTTTATCTGCTATTCTCTCTCTTTCTCAAAATAAATAAATAAATAAAAAATGGGTACTTTGTTTTGTATGGTAAAATCATTTTAATTGAAAGAAATTTATGCAATTAGAAATAATTTAGTAAATTTCAGAATTTTGATATCAAGATATGAATTAAAATTTATTTTTTGTTTTGGTCTTTTCTTTGGCTTAAAATTAAAAGCAATCCTTTTATCTAGACATGTATCTTATTTTTCATTTTTTTTTTCAATTTTGAAAACTTTGTACTTATCACTAAAATTTTGCTCATATTTATTCCTTTAAATAAATCTTCAATTTTTTAAAATACCTTAAATTGAAGGAAGTCTTTTTTGGACCTGGAATTACCTTTGCATTCTATGTGGAGCTTTCTTTCATTTATGCCAAATTAATGCTTTTTTTCTAAATTGATACTTATAAAACTAGATATATTCAGTGTTTTAATTGATTTTAAGACAAAAAAAAAAAAAAGAGATTAGTAAGCTCTATAATATTGGCACTCCCCCTTTTATATAAGCTATTAAATATAAACGTGTACATGCACTTTATATGTATCTCATCTCTAGAAATTGATTGATGTAATAACATTTTTAGCTTAAGCAAGTAAATTTTTTAAAAATATATTTGCATTATTATGTGATGCATTTTTCTTTAACCAATCAGCATTTTAATACAGTAATTAAAAGTGTAAATTCAATTCATATGATTTGTGTGTGTGTATGGAAGTTAATTTACTATATAAATTTTATTCTATAAGTATTCCAAACAGCAGTTCAATCCTATTCTTCAAACAGATGCAAAGCATATTTGTATTAAAATATTATTTTAAAAAATAAGCTTCTTTCATGCTTCTCAGAAACTGATGACTATTTTTTCTAACTGTATTTAAAAGAATATGAATGTATTTCCATAGAAAACAATCAATATCAACTATAAATAACATTAAAAATATTTTATTATTAATTAACAGAATTAGTTTTTTTTCTCCTTCATGAGTTTATTCTGTACCCAACTTAACTATAGGTTGGGTAATTGATGGTAAAATAATTCCATAAATAAAGAGTTAAAGAATTACTTCTTTGGGGTGAAGAAGTTGCTTGAACAAATATTTTCAATATAAAGCTCTCTAGAATTCCATCTTTTTGATTATTATTTTTATCATTAAAAAGTCCTGTTTTGAATGAAATTTATATCGACATTTCAGCTCCTTTATAAAAGTATGATAATATGCAGTTTCTATTTTGTCATATTCTGTTCACAGATGCATCATTACATCTGAAAGCAGAAGATATGAGTGAAGACAGTTGTGAACCACCTTTGAAAAAAAGACTTACTGGTGATATGAAAGACTAAGCTATGAAACACTTATATTTCTTTTTCAAGTTGATGCTTTATTTTATTGTTTTACATGTTAAGGTGTTGATTTATAAGAAATTTCCACCATTTATAGTTTGGATATTTACAAAAAAAAGTTTATTTGAAATTTTTAAATATTTGTAAAAAGTATGCTTTAAAATTAACATGTCTTATTTTAGTAAGTATAGTATTGTAATATCAAAATACTTATCTGTAATGAACTATTATAAAAAATGTCCATTTTACATACATTTGCATTTGAAATGAGCAGTATGTTTACAATTGAATTTAAAAAATTGTTTCAGTGAACTTGAAAAAATAATAAATTTATATTCTTAGATTTTTATTATCATTCTGTTTAAGGCAGTTTTTAATATTTTTCCTAAGCAATTTGTAATTTAAAAATTTTACTTCATGATATATTAAGATAGCTCTTTCCTTTTACTAATTGCATTCAGTGCTATAAATTTAAGCTTTTCATTTGCTTCCCTTCCTGAATATAATTTTAGCATTTTAAGGAAAGCATAGATTTAATTGTTTACATAATACATTTAAAATTCTTGATAATAGTGCCATACAATACTAATGCCACTTTATTTCAACTTTAGCATAATTTGTTTTGATAATGAATCATTTACATAAGTTAATAACAAAATAATTAAATCATTTGGACATGCATTTAATCAAATTCTTTTGAAGGATGAGTTTAGCTTGTGTATATGATGATTGAACACTCTATTTGATTATTGTATTACATTTCATAATAGGCTATGGAATTTTTTAATATACTGCAGAAATTATTATGATATGATACTAATTGAGATAGTTGCATATAGCTGGGCAACACAGTAAGAATTATGTTGACTAGTGAAGCATATGCTCACCTTTAGCATAAAAGTAGTGGATATGAAATTTTTTTTCATTCAAAACCACATGCTGAGGCAATAAGTATTCTTAAATTCAGCAAGTGATAGTAGAGTATGTCAAGGAGAGAGAAAAACTGCTATTTTTGTCATAAATATTCTCACAATTGGCTGAAAAATATATGGCCTAGTTTAGTAAAATGATCATTTTTTTCTTGTGTATTGAATTCCATTTTGATGACCATGGCTTACTGAAGTATTTGTTCTATTTGAATGTTTAAAAAAAATCTCTTTTAGCTGTAGGTGAACCTGAATACCATAATATAAATAAGCCCTGAAGCTACTATCATTTCTTGGATATGAAAAACAATGTGATACATTTCATATTTTTTGCAGTTATAAATGGGCTATATAGTTGCTGCACAAGCATGCTACTTATGTATTTAAAATTTTTTTTATTGGGTATTATTATTTTTATTGGTATTTATTTGATACAATATTTAACTGATGGGAAATATGCAATTTTTTTCATTACATAATGCATTAAAGTGCCCCTTCTCCACTAATTAATAGCACATTTAATAAAATCATGTAAGCCAGTATTTAATATCTTTCAAAAAACATTGTCATTTTTTCTCATCTCTCTTAATAATGTTTTGTTCAACTCAAAATTTGTAAAGTATCGTATTTAACAAACTTTGTATATATGTATATAATATAATCGTGTTGCTTATATAACAAACAATATGTGTAAATTTGACAATCTATAAAGTTTTACTCTGTCGGGTATTGAATGTCTTATTCAAAATTATTATTTTTTCCTCTGATCCTGTCTGTTTGATAAACATATTTCTGTAAATAATTCAGCATTCATTGTATTATTTTTGCTATGTTATGGAACTTTTTATGTAAATAAAAGAAAATTTGTACTTTTTTTTGGTACATGGTTTGTCTCTCTCTATATATAACTAAGATATATGTTTTATTAGAAAAACTGTTGAGCAAGTTTTATTTTTAATCTACACTTCATAAAATAACATCTAATAATGAGTATTGTTCCTAATTTTCTCATCACAATAGTTGTAGTAATGCTGTATTCTAAGAATTATCATGATTTTTGGTAAAACTATACATTGCAGTATTTCTTCTAGCTTGACCTAGGGAAAATTTCTGCAGATCTTCAACCCTAGTAACTAAAACCACCTTTCATTCAAAAGTTAATACAGGGTGTTTGACAAATTCGGGAGTTATAGTAGGCATCAAGAGAATTTAAAGAAGAAAAAAAAAATCACCATACAACATGGAGTTTCAAATGTCATTTAATGGGCGAAAATTGCAAAAGTACAGAGTTGGAGAACTGTTGGAAACAGTAAAAAATTAATTAAATAACAAATGGCATTTCAACTATGAATTTTTTTTAAAAGAGAAGGCACGTTCTTAACAGTTTTTTACATGCTGGTAACATGCCAATGATCTAGGGGGTTTACAGAAAAAGTAGTTAAGAACCCTTATAATATTAAATCTTGAAAATTTAAGAAGTTTTATATTCTATAATTTAATATGTGCATGAAGTATAGTATAAAATTCAATGGACATTTTTTATTGATGTTAAAAATATATTATTTATTATGTAGCATAGTTTTAAATTGATGCTTGTAATAGTACATGTTCAAAATATTATAAAGTATTTATATCTTTCAAAAATTATTATAATTTAATCCAAAGATTATAAGGTAGCTTTTATATATTGACAAAAATGATTAATTTCGACCCTGTAAACAACAAGCCAGAGTTCATTCAGGAAGGTAATAGAAGAATAGATTTAAAAAAAAAACGAATGTAGTAATATCCCTCAAGAGAAGCACTATCGCTGCTGCGCGATCCAGAAGCACTGGGTATGCCATACCCGCGTGTCTTTGATTAATATCTTTCGATCAAATTGTCCGATATAGAATTTTGTTTTTTTTTTAATTTTAAAGCTTAGACAGTGTAGACTAAGAATATATCCATAGAATTGTCATAAAGAAAATATTATCTTGAATAATATAGAAAAAAATCAACATAAACCCTTAAAATGAGGTGTTTTATTCAAATTACCATATCTAGGCAGAATTTATAGATAAAAAATTTTTCCCGACAGCATTTGAAAGGGAATTAAATGTACTTTTAGATAGTTATTTCGTCATTTAACTGTAATTGATAAAAGATATTTATTTAGTTAGGTAAAGTTCAGTGTTTTTAGAATGATATTACTTAATTAAAAAATATGGATTCATTATTCTTTTATTAATACAAACATTTAAATTACTTTATAAAACTTATATTTTAAATGGATTGATGCTACAAAAAATTAAGAATATAACTTCAAGCTACACTTGAAATGCACTTGAACTAAGCAATATATATAATAAAACTGACTGATGATATAAAATATCGATCAGAATTCTTTTAAAATAGATATTTTAGAATTCTAATTATATAAATACAAAAAAAGAACTGAAAAACACAATTTTATGCAAAACGTTGAGTCAGATAAAATAACAAAATACTGACGCTACAACAGCACTGGGTAGCGCATACCCATAGACTGACTACGGCCGCCTATATTTTAGTCCGTATTCACATCTCAAGATAACTATGGTGGGGAATCTGTAGTGGGGATAGTAGAGATTTTTCCCCTAGGCAAAGTCACCTTCTCATTGTAACCATTTCTGAAGGAGAAATATTTTTAATTTACACCTGGGTATCCCATACCCAGTGCTTCTCTTGAGGGATATATCTTTATTTTCTTATTATAAAAGCTGAAAAAAATACATTGACTAATTATCTTACATCAATTATCATGAAATTAAAATCATATTGCACTTTATTTAACAATATAATGCACTAAAACTAAGAAATATACTTTTTCACACTGTTTTAATTTCAATTTGAACATACAGACAAAAAGAACCAACATATTTTAAAGAGTCAATAATTACAAGAAAGTTTTATACAATATGACTATATGTACACTGACAATATTGAAAAAAGCTGAAATACAAATATAAAAGATTTCTTTAATCTTTGTCATTATCATCAAACAAAACAAAAATTATTTAAATTCCTATACCAAAAATATCTCAAGATTCTTGGATATAATAAATAGTTGGATGTCCTTTTCCAGTTACATGAGTTATCTCCCACACTTGTGTTGATATTTCAGGTTCACTTTCCTCAGATACACCTGGGGAACTGTATTCTGCTATATCATCAATGAATTCCTCAGGTTCAATATGTATAGCATCTGGATCAGAATCAGTTTCTGAATCTTCACTAACAATGTATCGCACACCCACAGCAAGAGGCCTGCGCCATGGCTTACGTTCAGGTCGAGCAACTTTTCGCTTTTTTAAGGGCATTGAGACAGAAAATTGGGCTTCATATTCATTCATCATTTTTTTAACAGTTTCTGGGATAGTAATTTCAACAGAAAGAGGTTCTCGAAGGAATTGGTGGAATTTACTCATATCAGCTCTGTCTGATATGTCTGCACCAAACAAACCTTTCGCATCCTTGGAAACAATAGGAACTATGGAACGAGGTCGAACTAGTTTCACAAACTCTTTTATTTCAAAGTAGGAGGAATGATTAGAATAAGGTATGACATGAATATCAGTAAATTTTGAAAATGGTTTAAATTTAAATCCACAAAATCTAGCTGTGGCTAAAATGGCATGCGTTTTCATTTCATTGTTCCACTTTACAATGTTTTTTCCATTAATCTGATTTGTAGGAACAACAAAAATTTGTGTATTTGATTTATCAGTTGTTACTATATCTGACATTTCTAAAATATCCATGATATTTTTCCTATTTGGATACACATTTATTTTGCATTGCCTCTCTTTGGCAATCCTTTGAAGTAATTCTTCTTTACCTAAATTATCAAGACCTAGATATACTCTTTCACTTTGAACCAAACAAAGACTAAGTTGGGACAAAACATTTTCAATAGCATCATCTCGAGTTGAAAATATACAGTTTGGAGAACAATAAGTATTGTCCAAATATAATACATCTATAGGAGGCAATTCATAGCCATCTAGTAGGTTAGGTGTAAACCTAAAATCCCCCGTATAAAGAATGTCACCAAAATAGCCACTCAACAAGAACATTACTGAACCTGGACAGTGATTAGCATCAAAAAGAGTCACAGTGATCATTTCTTGCCCTTCTTGGTCTATAGGAATAAGATGATCCTCTCCAATTTCCAAACTCCTCACCAGCTCAGGATTTATCTGTAAGAGTGTGCAATCATCAATCAGATTAAAAAGGGAGACAAATTAAAATAATGTCAAATAGAATTGCAATTTTCATAAAGATATGGAAGTATGTTTTAAAAACATCTATTGATTCATTCTATTTGTTTTATTAAAAAAGCTTTTTTGGTTATTGGAAGAAATTACTCATAACTTAAAGGCCACAAATTATTTTTTTAATAACAGAAATGAAGTAAATAGAAATTAAAAGTGTTTTATAATTAGAAAATATTTTATTATTTCTTTATTTAGAAAGAGATTTTGCATTCATGAATGAGCCTTTCTCCTTCCAATTCCTTTCTTTCTTTTATTTTAAGGTTTTAGAAGGTTTTCATTTGAGAAATAAGACATTTTAAAAATGTATCAATCTGCA
>JAPMOQ010014769.1:365392-382591 GCA_026543055.1 Argiope trifasciata
TGTGTGTGTGTGTGTGTGTGTGTGTGTGTGTGTGTGTGTGTGTGCGCATAATAATTCTACATGAGTTTACAAATTTAAAGTTAAAATTAAATTAGTTTAATATATTATAATTTATTAATGAAACTAATATAGAATCTATAATCACCAGAGGTATTTTCAAGAAGTCTTAAATATAACAAAAGTATATACCCAAAACTAGACAAATTATAGGAGAAATTAATTAGACAATAAAACACGTTAAATTTAAATGAAATATATTTTACAGCATAATAGTCAACCATAATTCAAATCAATCTGGTGGAATCCACTCAATAAATATTATCAAAGAATTGAGAGCAATAACAGCAACAGCCCATTCAAAATATTATCTTATATTCTTTGAGGAATATAGAACTAAAGAAATTGTTATTAATGATATAAAGGAAAGACAACCTGATTGTTCAGTCTCTTTCTAGAAGAAAGAAATCTCTCTAAAAAAAGGAAATTACATGTAATGCTAATATTTTTGCTCATCAAACTAACCACTAAAGATTTTTTATTTCTAAAAAATTCTAATGAGAGGCATAAATATTGAATTTTCATACAGAAAAAAAGCCCAATTAGTAAGATATATTCTTAAATGCACCTATAAACACATAAAGTTATACACATCCATCTGCAAAACTTGCATGCATATGATCATTTTAAAGTTTAGAGGATCTTGTTACAAGTTTTGATGGTGACTTTTGTTTCAGATTTTTTTAAAAATTTAAACTGAAATCTATGTAAAAAAAAACTTAATTGCAACTTTCTTCCACACCATCTTGTAATGAAAGGAAAATGCACATATTTCACTTCAGAGGCGTGAACATCTTTTTGATTGGAGAAGAAAATGTGGGAAATTTCTGAAATATACGTGATCAGCGAAACATCTTATAAGCTAATTGCTACCTTTCACTACTTTCTGTGAAATTGAAATATTTAAACCAAAAACTCTTATTTATATTTTGCCCTTATTAAAAACTTTTGGACCTCACTGGCCAAGTACATATCTTCCTAGTTTAACACTAATTCAAAAACATTGCACTTAGTATATTATATGTTTATTTAAAGCAAAGTAACATCAAGTCTATAGAAATGATACATTATGAATATAAGGAAAAGCTTAACTTTCTGAACAGAATCCATAAGAAAAAGTCATTTTCCAATTTGAATCATGACACAGAAAATGTATGAATAAAATAAAATCTTACTTTTCATATGTGATTTTACAGCTACTTCTGTATAGAAATGTCAAACTTTTCATATTACCATGAACATCTTACTTTATATTTATTTATGGAACCCTTCAACTATTTGAATATTTAATTTTGTAAGTCTACAGTGAATTGAATACATATATTGCCCACCATATTGTTAAAAAAAAAAAAAAAAAAAAAAAAAAAAAAAAAAAACAGCTTTTGTGCAAAAACTACATGTAGCAAAAATATTTGAATAATTTATATATGTAAATATAATAATGCAAAGGAGTAACCACAAACAAAAGTGCAATAAACAGCTTAAATCACAGAAAAACAAAACAGGAACCTTTACATATTTCTGGCTAAAGCATAAAATTATCCTTGAGAAGAAACCTTTTTCTTCTGCTTACTAACACGAACAATAGAGAATAAAAAAAAAGTTAAGTGAATCAAAAGGATATCTTTTCCATGCATATAGACATGTATTCAGGAACATACATGTCATTGCAGAAACTTTTTTCAACATTATGACTCCTTAATGAAAACGAAGCAACAACTTTCATCATTTAGTTGCAGGTAGCACTTTTCCTTGACATATGAGACAAAACAAAGAAAATGTATTCCTCTATTAGGGCAAATCTAGCTTCTGGGAAATTCAAAGTTTTTTTTCCCCTCCATAAAGAAAAGTAAGTACTTTTAGAGCCCTTATAAAAAGACGATACAAATTAAGCACTTTTTAAGTACTTTTCATAATATTACACACTCTGCATTATGTATTTTTAATTTGAACAACGATATAATAAGTTACAATAAAAAAAATCCTAAAAGAATACATTTACAAGATCTAATTCTTATTTTCTGTTTAATTGCAAAAAAAAAAAAAAAAAAAAAAAAAAAAGTTGAATTATTTACTAAATGAATTTTGAAAGAATTAAAAATAGCTTTAGACATGGGTAGATGGATGTTTGTATGCTCAGTGAGAATCGATGTAGTATAAAATGCATTGCGAATTTATGCACACAAAAAATAATCCTATTTATAAATTTGAAGGAATCTATCCTATATTGTCAGACAGAAATCAACAAGTGATAATTATTTATAGAAATTTTTAATAATTGAAACTAACTAAAACAACAAGTACAGGCATTAAATAAAATTCAATAAATTGTGATAGTAGTATTAATTTTAAAGACCAATTTCAGCATACATAACAGGGTTTTGAGGAAGAAAAAGATTATAGACAAAAATATAAAGAAAAACTACAGTTTCTGTGATTAGAAATAAATTAATATTAAATTTCAAGGTTAGTATATCTTGGTAAAATTTAAATTTGGAAAGTTAAAAAAAAGTTATTAAACTGCTTCTTTTTTTGGTAGGAGAGAAAATTCTGCAACTAAAGTAAGAATCTTAAATGAATTCAGCTTCAGAAGTATTCTATTAATATATATTTAATCTCTCTTAATTTCTTGTTAAAGTTTTATATAGTTTAAATATTATAAACATAATTATCAAATAATAAATACTTACTTTAAGATTACGGATGAGGAATTTTGCAGTAATTGGTGAAGTATAAATAGGATACTTCCAAGAACTATTAAGACCTACAATGTGATCAGCATGAAAATGGGACAGGAAAAATATCCGAGATTGAGGATAACTTTTGATATTCCACATATCAATGGCTATAGGAGTACCAGGAATCGCATGGCCATTTCCCAACATGCTAAAAAAATATTTTTTGTAAATAAAAAATAAAATTTAATGATTGTCATTTAAATATTAAATGGAAATAAAGCAGCCAAATGGCAAGCACAAATCTCAAAACACTTCCAAACTTAATTGAACTAATTTAAATATTTTTTTTGAAAGTAATTTTAAAAGATAAAAATATTTCTTAATATATAAAATAATAGAAAATGTAGACTTTCATAGATTTTTTCTATAATATATAAACAACAATTTAAATGACTTGATTACACCAATAGCCATCTCAACTGAATAAGCTATGATTAATAGAGCCACTTTTCAGTTGGCAAAATTTTAATGGTCGTATTAAATGGCTGAAATTCCTACCATAACAAAACTACTCAGATAATAGAACTGTACCAGAAACATTAAGACATGTTTAAAAAATCTGCCAATATTAAATTACTAAATAATTAACTAAATGAAAATTTCAAATTATCATAAACACATTTGATTCTAATCAATCCATATTTCATTTATCTATGCAACAATTACTTTGTATCTAATAATATGAAAGCCATATAATCATGTTCTCAAATTCTGTTATTCAAGTCTTCATTTTATTATTTAAAGAAGATCCTGAAGCATAACTTTAGATCTTAAGTTGTGTAAAATATTTTAAAATAAATACCTAAGCTTAAAAGAAATCAGTCAATCATTTACTCATGTTTCTAATTTTTAAAAGCATATTCATTTTATATATATATATATATATATTTGAAATATATGAAATCCAGATATTATGTATGCACGGTTCACCTGAAATGGTTTTGAGAAAAAAGCTCTAAATGAAAGATTGCACTAAAGATAGACATTGTCGTTTCAAATTCCAAATTTATATAAAATATGTAAAAAGAAATAACATATTCAAAATAATAATAATGAAAAAATTTCAGTCTAGAAAACACTTACATGAAAAAAAGAAGGCAATTCTAAAAAAGGATGTGAAAGCTATTAACATTTCAAAAATTTAATTCATTGTTTTAGTACTTGAGGAACTATATTTAATTTCACACATTAAATTTAATCATTATTTTATCTTCAGTTCAAAACTTGCTTTTTTAAAAAAACAAATGTTTTTATATTTAAATGTAATAAATCTTAGTAATATTGTTTTGATTGGAAAAGTTAAAAGGGCTGTCATCCCTCTTTACGAGTAATATTTACAATCTACTAAGACATAAAATATTTTTTTTTAAATGGTTTTCAACTATTTCATAATACTCAAAATTTTAAGTTACGAAAAGTCACTAAATCATCGCAAAAAGGCATAAAATTTACATGAAATCTATAACACTAAAACAGAGAGAAACGTTTACAAGAATTTTTTTACATTGATTTTCCTACAAAGCAGAAGTATCATCAAAAACTAAGGGACTCGTTAACCGGAGTGTGGTCGGATCCTCACTAGAAGTTCAAAGGGGGGAGGAAACATTTGAAGGAGAGGGGGGAGTAGCACTGGAGGATTCTGCTAGTGATGGAAAAGATGTATGGTTGCTGGCGGAAAAAAGGTTTTCGCCAAAAGGTGAAAAATTATTTTCCCGCCAAGATTGAAGAGCATTTTTAAAATGGTTAGTGAGAGGTGTGGACGTCTTACGTTTTTGCTTAGCGGATCCATGAAGAAGGCACACCTTATTTATGCACACGATCTTTCTTAATAAAAGAATAATTACCGTTATATAATTTATTTAGCTTTGCTGATAATTATGAATCTAATTTTTGGTTAAAAATGAGTGTGGCTGAGAACAGCGAGGATTGCAATAGCTGAATTTTCAACTGCCGCATTGAATTTATAAAAAATTAAACGAAACTAATATGTTATCACAGGATTAAATTTTATAGTCTATTGGTTTGTTAAATAAAATTTAATATTTACTCTGAGCAATGCAATGAATTAACAAGTTTCATTTAAATTCTAAATGGAAGTTAGAAATTGGGCTTTATTTGGTACTATTTTAATTTTATTTCTTGCAATTTGACTGTATTCAATGGAAATATTTTAATGTACAGAGCTAAATGTGTTTTTTAATTAGCTGATAGTTTGAAAATATGGTTAAGTATATTCCATTTTTAAATAATCTAATTAAAAAATTACTGTGATAGAACATTTAAAACATTTTTTATGTATTTGCAAGCATGCTTTGATTTTGTTATTTGCTAGCATTTGTATTTTTGTGGTTTAAAAATTGCAATAATAGAATCTATAGCCACTTTCTTAGTTTTGTCTATTCTTTTTTGTTTATTTGCTTTGCTAAAAAAATAAATTATAAAACCATAGTTACTCAAAGTTGGTCTTTTATTAATGTTGATAATGTGCATGATAAATATTTAAAATTGACTGATTCATATTTGTAAAAATAAGTGATGTAAAGAAATAAAAAGAAAGTATGATAACCAAAAATCTTCAAATGAAACAATAAAATATACGCTGTTTTCTATTTAATAAAAACTATTTTTATTTTGTTAAAATGAGATTTATATTGAATTAAAAATCAATATATGCATTAACTGATTAATACTATAGGATTTTAGAAAGTATTTTTCTATGCATGTACTTTTTAATCCTAAATTTTTTGTGTCATAAATATCTATGTCTATGCATACCAGAATACAATTTCTCTTTTGATGCACAAAATCAGAATTTCGATAGAAGCCATACTACATTTAAGAAGATAATATGAGCGATTGTTTCTAATTATAAAACTGATGTAATAACATTTTAAAGAAAAACTTGTACTAAAAAGTTCTTATGTCTTGGATATTTTAACTATTTTTTCTTCATGCTTATAACTTTGCTCAAAATGTTCTACTTTTATAATAATGCGCAGAAATAAAAAAATTTAAAAGAAAAAAAAATTTTAATTTCGAAAAAGAAAAATTATAATTGAATTCAATATGTTAGTTTAGTTTAGTTTGTTTTTATGGCGCAAGGACCAGATCTGATCATACTGCGCCAAACATTTGTTAAACATGGCTTTCGTATTAAAAATTAAAGGTAAACAAGCAAACAATTAAATCTGATGTAAAATTTGAATA
This sequence comes from Argiope trifasciata, assembly GCA_026543055.1. Lineage (NCBI taxonomy): Eukaryota > Metazoa > Arthropoda > Arachnida > Araneae > Araneidae > Argiope > Argiope trifasciata. The sequence goes on from JAPMOQ010014769.1 coordinate 371,395, forward strand.
TCGTTTAAAAAAGCAAAGATATTCAATATATTAATTTTAGTTTATTCTAAAATAATACAATATGATTTTCAGTTCTATTGTAAAAAAGTCATTTGTTAATTTTTGCATAATATTTACGACATATTTTATTCAACATTTACATTTTTCCAACAAATTTTTCTTTTTCTCAGTTATAGAAGCCTAATATCTTCTCACTTTGATTCTGCAGTAATAATTCATGAAATAAAAGTGATGTGCTTTACAAGTTTTCATTATTGTAATATGATAATGTATATTAATAAATTAAACTTTTAATAAAATGAAAAACATTAGTTCCACCTTAAAAAGTACTATACTAAATATTGTTTTAACTGATTCAAATGATGAGTGATGAATATTTTTGGGATATTGTGTTTAAAAAAATTGATGATGATGAAAGTTTTTAAAACCTATAAAACTTACACAGTACTATTTACTATATATACCTACTTTATCTTTTAAAATTAAGGTTTTGACTGACTTATTAAAAAGACAATATCTAAGAGGATATAGAATAAAATCTTGTAGAAAATTAGAATGGAAGAATTTTTATTGTTTTAAAATAATTGCAATTACAGTAGAATAAGGAATTTTAGAACTGTTAAGTTGAAAATATCAATTAGAATCAATAATAAAATGAATAAGAGTTCTTGAATCAGATGATCTGCAAATTCATTTTTTCAATAGACAATTTAATAACTTAGAAAGCATCTTTTTAAAACAACTTCCATTGTTTCTATCACAAAAATGTGAAAAAATACTAATTTCCAAAAATAATTTAGTAGTGATCCAATTCACCTTCAGTAAAAATTTTAAAGCTAGTGGTACAAATATATTGAAACTGCTTACTAGTTCATAATTAATAAATAGTTGAACTTAAATTAACCAATTGGGACAATAAAAGAAAATAAACAGCAATTAACTGAAGACATTTTATTTATTGCTGCAAAAAAGATGGATAGGGAATGAAAAATATAAGGATAACAAAATATGTTTTGACCACTATTTTGCTGTAGGAGTTTGCATGAAATCAGTGTTTTAAAAAGGAGTTTTGTACATTTTAAATACAACTGAAAGAAGTTCTTGTGCCATTGTATTCACAAAAAAAGAAGAAAAAGAATCTTTTAGCATATGAAAAAGCAGTTGAACTTGAATATGTATCATATAATTGGAAATTTCTAATGACATAAAGAGAAATTAAAATGAAAAAATAAATAAACTGTGCAATGAGAACGCCCAAACATTTACATGGGGAATATATTATATAACATATTTCACAATATATATCAAAGCCAATCTATGCAATTCTTCTCAAAATTCAAATTCTACTTTTGAAACATGATTCTTTTACTGCTTAAACCACAACCTAAAAAAGTTTAAAAAAATGTAAATAATATCTTTTTTGTTTCCAATATCATTTTAAGTAAGAAAAGAAAAATATTATATTTAATTCAGTTAATATCACTTTTTAATAAATCGTCTACCTCATTATTGTTCATTGGAATTAAAAAGAGCTGATATTTAAATTGAATACTTAAAATGTATATGTTATTGTTTGTTTTAATATTTTTAAAAAATTAATATATATATATATACATGTATATAATCTTTTTTTATCATTATACTTTTACTGTCTCTTTGTAACAGCGTATTAGATCATATAGTTTTTTTTATATGAATACAATTAATTGAAATGTAAATACATATTCTGGATATTTACCCTTAAAATTAAATGCCATCACTAATCAATTCACACTTAAACTTTACAGCATTTTTTTAGAAAATTTCACTTGTGAAGAAAAATAATTCTCATAAAGAAATGTTATCCCCGTTTTTAAAAGATTTTTCAGCTACTACTGCAATCATAATGTTTCCTTTTTTTTTTTTTTCCTTTCAAAAATTATTATCTTTTTTTATTAATGCTATCATACTTTTTTTTGTCGTAATTATTATGTTACATGAAAATAAACATATAATGTTGAGTAACAGAAAAAACAATTTTAAATTAATGACAAAAGAATAAATTCTTCTTTACCTTAGTTCAATTTTGATACAGATTGATATTAAGAATTAAACAAATTTCACTACATTAATAAAAATTATTGTAGAAATATAATCAAAAATATTTTTTAACTTCATTAATATTAAAAAGACAATAGTTTGATAAAGAAGTTAATATGAATAAAATGATTTTATTATTAAGTTTGGAAAATGGTGTTAGAATCATTTTTGTATAGTAATATATTTTGGGAATTATAAAAGGTAAACGTCAATGTTTTGTTTAGCAAAAATTGTAATTTGAAATTTTTATGTATTGCATCAAAGCACACGCTTTCAACCTTTAAAGTATGTAACATTTTCAATTTCTAGAGTCGACTTTCTGACTTATTACTCACTACTGACTTATTAAAAAATACATGATCAACTATATAATTCTTCAGTAGGATTGAAATTATGATTGCATATATGTATGTTGACATTATGTTATTCTTTTGATTTGATATCCATTACAAAAGATTTTTTTAAAAAGCTATTTGGAATGCACCATCTTGCAAAATTTTTATTCTTTGGAATGCATCATTTTGTAAAATTTTTATTTATCTACTATTCTATTTAAAGGTGAAGGGTGTTTTTTATATCAAATAATTTTAATAAACAATATTTTGATATTTTTCCTTTTCTTGTTTAGCATTTTAACCATCAAAATAAAATCGCTTAGATTTAGTTTCGCAAAGAAAGCTTATTTTCAGAAAAGTATTTCTTAAATAGGGAAATAATAGGTACTTTTATGAGCATCAAGATAGAAAAACAGATATGTATGACAGTTCTGTAATTGATTCCTCCACTTCCATCTACTTATGTCTGTTGCTTTTGAAAAGCAACCCCTATTTGCCTACGGCAGCAAAAGCAACAGGTGGTCTATGGCAAACACTCTTAACTTTCAGCATATATGCTAGAATTGTAGGATTGATGCAAATTAATTACCTTTTAGAAGAAAATTTGGTAAACAGAATAGCTGTATGGAATCTATATCTTTCATTCGTATGCGAGAGTGATTGATGTATAATGATTCTCTTTTATGAGATAATCGACATTTTTCCCATACCAAATTTGATTATTACACTTTAACCCATGCCTGGAGAGCGGAAATTTCAGTGAACTCATGGTCTCATTTCATTCAAAAAAGAAAGAATTGCCTTCGTTTTATAAAGACAAATGAATAAATTTTTATAGAATTTTTTTAATGTCAAATTTAAAAACAGATTCCAGAACAGTTGTTTATTTACACAATTAATATAAAAATTATTTAGCATTCACATTATTCTGTGAATATATATTTTAATAAGATGTTTTTGAAGCATCTTTCTTAAAAGTAAAATTGATTAAACTGAATCTATTTTCTTCATATAGCATATTACAAATGATTGATAAAGAATATTATGATAATTTCTTTGATGCGAATTAATTTTTTTTTCTTGTATATATGACATATCTTTCAGAATCATTTATGCTATACAGAGATTTAAAACTCTCATTAAATATTTCAATACTTTATTTCTTATCTACTATTCTTTTATTGATTTATCTTAATCAGTTTTTGAATTCACTGAGTTGAATGTTAATTTAGTTAATATTTTGATTGCAAAAATGAAACTTTTTTATACAACTAACAACTATGTTGAATAAGTTTTATTTCAACAAATAGTACCGACTATACACATGCACACACACATAGATAGATTGGTATAGATGTAGAGAAATGTATTAATTTAAAAAGATTAATTTAAATAATAAATGTAAATTTTGATAAATGGTTTAAAAGTTCACATTCTTAAATTCTAAATCACGTTTGTCAAATGCTTAAGCTTTGAAGTCGATAGTTTGTCCTGTAACTCATGTTGAGATATAGATAAACACATTAATAATTACATTATTCTTCAGTAAGACTGAAATTATGAACGAGTATAAGCATCTTACTCTAACATTATTTTTTAACAATTAAGTTAAATTTAGTTACAATTAAACAATTAAGTTTCATATTGATGTTCATAATTTTCAAAACATGCAATATTCTACATAATGTAAATTTGGTATAAAGGTGCAAATTTATGTATTTCGTATATATTTTTAATTATTATTTTTTTTTTTTGAAATTCATAAAAAATTTATAAATTGCATAAACTAATCTTTCTTAACAATTAAAGTTATAAAATTAATGCTACACAATTTTTTAAATCCATTTTATTCTTGCAGACATGTTATGATCATTGCTGTTAGGAAATGCATGTAATAAAACATTTGCAATTTCATATTTTAAAATTTTCATCTAATAAAAAAATTTTGCTAATATTTTTATGAAGATATTTTTTTTTTATATAGCCAGCTGAAAAAATACATTACAGAATCAAAGCTTGCTGAAATTGCTCTTTGAGTAATATATTAAGAATACAGAGAATATATTATGCTCTATCTTTTTTTAAAATTTTAACTGAATCACTCATATTTGTGTTAAAATGTTTTTATGCAAATGATAAATGTTTTCATCATATGTGTTTAACTTTGTTTTAATAAAATTTTAATGTTTTAATAAAATAAAATGTATTCTCTTCTAAGTATGTATAATGATTCTTCTAAGAATGTATAATGATTAAAAATAAGTTCTCTGACTAAGTTATATCATCAATATCATATTTTTATAATATATGTTATGACATTTGAAAAATGTATAATTGAATTACATTGTAAATGAAGTTTGCAATTTGTAAACAAGAAATGTTTATTACTTTGGGGTACTTTAACGAGGTTCTATTAACTATGTTCATAATTTTTTTCAAAAAATTGAAAGATTTATAATTATGTAAAAAAGTAAAAGCTTAAAGATAATGTAAAATGTAATTTTTAAATTTTTTAAAAGATTTTCTATTTAATATGCCAGTCTCATGCTATTATAAATTAGTAGAATGGAATTTTCTATTAATATTCTAAGCAAATTAATGATTTATTTTTGTATAAAAGTCATATTTTACTGAAAGAAAAGTCTTCTCAGAAAATTTTCTTTGTCTCAATATATAGTCTATACCTTATTTTTATCAGTTATTTGTGTTCCAAGCATAATAATTATTATAACAAATTGTATAAAATAATAAATAAGTAAATTGTAAAGGACTATTTGGTGCTGAATTTTTATCTTAAATTGAAACATAAAATTCATATATGTGGTATACTGTATCTTAAAATTAATGTTTCGACCAAATTATAAAAGTTAAAAATCTAGATAATTTCAATCAGGATGTAGAATAAAAGAACTCTTAGAACTTAAATAGGACAGAAGGATAGTTAACTTTTATTAATTTAATGTAAATTAGTTGCGATCAGAATAAACAATAAATTTTAACATTGTTATGTTAGAAAAAAGGATTTTTATTTTAGAGCCAATTATGACACTTATATTCCTTGTGTTAAATGATTTACTAATTCCACCATTCAATAAACAGTTAAATAATTTAAAGAATATCTTTCCAAATCAGCTACTTACAAAAAACTGAAGAAAAGCTAATTATCTAAGAGCAAAAGTTAAATAATGACTCAATTTGCCTTATAGGAGAAACTTTAAATTTAATCATACAAGAAATCATTTGACATAGTTGATGGTTTAACTTTCATTTACAAAGACAGCAGTAAATGAAGTTAAATGGTATTTAATTGAAAACAGGTCTAATCCATTAAAGGGAAAAGATGGACTTTGGGTAAGAAAAACATGGTTGGAAGATTTTGAAATTATTTTTCAGTCTATTATTATAATAATAATGTTTTTTTTTTTTTTTAATCAGTATTACAGCTGAGAAAGCTAAACACATTTCAAATACAACTGAAGGAGCTTTCAGTGTTTTTATTTGGATTCATGGTAAATACTTTTTACATTGATTTAATTATAACATTACAGTGAGGCCATGCATTCTTTACCATAACATACCTCTCTTCTTATATATATAACAATAGCATATTAAGATCAAAGCAGATGTTTTATAAAAATATAATTAGATGAAAAACAAATACCCATGTATGACATTTACTCTAAAAGTTAGATACTCAAATATTTCTTATCACAAACCAATTCATAATAAAACTTCAACATAACATGAAAAATAAACTTTATTCCTGAAGAAAGAAAGTTCTTTTATTAAGAGAAGGAAATTCCAACATTTCCAATTATTATTTTTGAATAGATTAATAAATAGTAAAGTGACATTTAAACAAAATCTTCTCTATGAATCTCGGGTAAGACAGTGCTGCTTTATTTAATCTCTTGTATTAAACAAATACTTAAAAAAATTCCAAGATTACATTGACAATAGTATTACGAAAAGGTAGGAAGTTATTATCTTCATTTGTAATTTCTCTTAGTAATATTGCAAACATTCCATATTTATTTTCCACATTTGAAATAAAATACATAAATCAGGAATAATTTTTTTTGTCGTGTCCATGAGAGTTGAAACTAAATGTGTCCATGAATTTTGAAAATTTCTTCTGCGACTTCCTTGAGTTGTCTCCATACGGATCTATCATAGTTAGCAGTACACCAATCTTTCTCAGGCTGGCGCTCATAGCCGGACTCTCTCTCTCGTAGATGAGAGTAGGCGTAAGCTGTGTATCAGGACAATGATCACAGCTTCTATAGATCTTCATGCCCACTCCATCGATCTTCATACCCACTCCATCGATCTTCATACCCCTGTGGTGTCCGGTTCTCAGTCTAGTTATGGTTTTAATAGTAGATCTGTTCGCAGTTATTTCAGAGAGAAGATGTTTGGCCCGAATGGATTTTTCTCTAAGTTTATATCTGGCCACTGCATTCGCATCCTGAAGAGAAACACCAGAGCAGCTAGTGTTGAGGTCTGTTCTCCTTGGCCAATCTATCCACAGTTTCATTATCTTCTATAATCATGAATAATAGAAATGAAAATGACAAAGTAGATTTGAATCTACATTCAAAATATTATAGGAAACCATGCTTGCAATTTTAATTGCTTGGTTTTATATTTTTTTAAAATTAAAATAATAACATACACATAAAACTGTATTTAATATCACTGCAATATACTCAAATAGAAGTATAGTTTACAAAACCAATAAAAAATATTTTTGAGAAATGTGCTTAAAAATATTAAGATCAAATGAGAAAAATATTGAATGGAATTTTAAAAAGTTAACAGAAAAATTAATTTTTTTATGTTTTAAAATGGTGCGAATTTGTTTTTGGTTAGTGATATGATTTGAAATTATTAAAGAAAATGCTTGAATTTTGTTAATTTTTTAAAATTTAATTTAATTTTTGAGACAGCAATTCTTAATATTACTATCCAAGAAATTGCCAACTGTCAGCCAAATATGGAATTTCTCAAGTCCAACAATCTACCTCGAAAGACGCATTAAAATCTTTTTTAATAGGAAAACATTTCCGAATGTTTTTGCAGAAAAACATCAAACTTTTCCCGTTGTTTTTAAACAATAAAAATTAGAAATTGCTCTACTAAACTTTGCACTTTCTCAACCTCCAAAGCATATTTATTTTCATCAGCAGACACATACATATTTGATACACAAATTTTGTATCAAAATATTTCCTATTATTTCCAAAGGTTGGAGACGTATTCTTTCAAATGAAAAATAATTATACAATAATAAAATAAATAAAAACATAAATGTTTTGGTAAAATCCTATTTTAGCCCACCTCTGGCGACTTTTTCAAAATCTCGCCAATTTTTCAAAATCACGCCAAATCGAAAGTAATCGAAAGTACCAATAAGATTAAATAGTTTTCTAACGGAGTTTAAATCAACCAATGAGTTTCTGTAGGGTTGCCGCATTTCTCTTCAGATGTTGTCTGGGTTGCCATTTTAAAATCATTATCGCTGATAATTTGGTCAGTTTTTAAATTGGCGTCAGAGGTGGGCTAAAATAGGATCGACCCAATGTTTTAATAAGTTATTTAATAAATAATAATTTTAAATAAACGACTTAAAAAATTTCTCGATAAATAAATTTTTATAATAATAAAAAGTTTCTTTCATTAAATTCAATTTCAAATAAAAAAAAAATTATCAGATAAATTTCTGGCGAGTGTAAAAGCAATGAATAAAATTTCAGAAAGAGTAAAATAAACAAAACAGTTTCATGTTTTAAAGTTATAAGTTACAGCAGAATAAAATGAACAAAATCGGTAAATAAATACTAAACAACAACAAAAAAAATTGGAATATTTCGCCAGAAACATGCTTATTTGCCAAATCTTATAACCCCTCATACAGATTGAGATAGTTTCTGTTAGCGCCTATAGATTACTGCAGACTGCTAGCGCCGTCTAGAGGCACTAAAAGGAACTTGGCTAAATCCTCAATACACACTCCGGCTAACGCTTTCCAAAAACTAATGGACCAAATTTGCATATACCGCCAAACAATTAATGATAAAAAGAAAGTAAACCAAAAGCTCTTGGAGCGTTTATAAACGAAACTCGCTCGTTTATTCAATTGGATAATACTTCGCGCATGCGTATCTCACAATCGTCCGAGAAAATGTTTGGTGAAGAATCTGGAAATTGACACTTTCTAGAGATCGGCCGTTTGTATGTCAACCTAAATGAGTACAATCACAGCGCATCTTACAAATCAGGCTTGTAGCATCAGGCTGATGTTAAGTTTGCTGTGATTGGACTCCTAAAGGTTGACATGAATCTGACGATTTGCCCACATATTGCTTAGGTTAACACTTCGAGATCCTTTTGCCCAGCATTGATGTGGGTATAATTTATTTTGGTTATCATATAAGAATATTCTAGTTTCTTTTTAAATTCCACCATAATATTGGTAAAATCCTATTTTAGCCCACCTCTGGCAACTTTTTCAAAATGTCGCCAATTTTTCAAAATCTCGCCAAATCAAAAGTATTTGAATTAAAAATTTAAGAGGTTGATTTAAACCGTATGGTTGCCGCATTTCTCTTCAGATGCTGTCAGGGTTGCCATTTTAAAATCATTATCGCTGATAATTTGGCGAGTTTTTAAATTGGCGTCAGCGGTGGGCTAAAATAGGATCGACCCATGTAATTTATTCAATAACTTGTAAATAAATTAATGTTTGTTTATATATGTTAGACTATAGTTATATTTTTTTCATCATAACATAATTTTTGGATTTATTTAAAAACAGTGCATCTTTTATTTTTTATTAATAATAAATATAAAAATTGTTTAAAGGTTGTGTATGACACATGTATTTGTCTTATAGTAAGAATGTGAATTCAAATCTTGAAATTTACTATGGTTCTCAGGAAGAAATTATATTAAAATTTGCTATGGTTCTCAGGAAGAAATATTGACAATAAATATATGTCGATGACTATTTCAACATATTTATTATACATTTGATACATAAGATTAAAAGTAAGTTTACTGTTATTTTTTGTGTATAATTTTACATAGTTTCCAATGATTTTTAATAGCCAATCTAGTGCTGTAAAATTTCTATTATGATTATTAAATCATATGGGTTCAGAGAAACTTGCTAGAAACTCACAGTATGCATAATTGAAAACATTAATACATCTACTTATTTTATGCAAGCTTAAAAAAGATTTTAAAATCATTTGAATCAATAATTCAATTTAAAATATCTGACTCAAATTTTATACGTATCTCTTCTGCTTTTAGATTAATTTTATCAACAATTATGTCTTTCCTTTTAATAAATCTTTTTGCATAGCAGTGCGAGAAATTAATGGCAGTATTTATAATTGAGTTTTCCCATTTTATTTTTAGCTGCTATTTATGACAATCCTCTTGTTTCATGAAGTGAAATGCATTGTAACTAGGCCATTTTGTAATAATTTTAATTAAAAAAAATTATTTTATTTTTAAGTTGTGATTTATATTTACATTTACTTTAATAGCATTTATGTACTTCTCATTACCTTGTAGCTTTGTTTATTCCTAATATTATTCAATCTAAAGATAAATATTTAGTTTGGTTGTCTGCAATCATTCATAATAAATTTGTTATTTAGTTTTCTTTCTAATTCAACAAAATAGAATGTATCATATTTACATGATTCACAGTTATTTTATTAAAAGGTCATCTGTTTTTAAGTTACAATACTTAATTTTTAGCCACTTATTTTTTCATTGTGGTATAATATAAGTTTGTCTGTGTTTTTCCAGTGATTACATCTTTGTTTTCTAAATATCTCATGCTCAAAAATGGATGTAATATTGCAGTATTGATGTTTAATAATATTCATCTTGAAAATATTGGATAAGAAAATGGAAGATTTGCTAAGGAAGAAAATCCAGCTGGCAGTGGCAAACTAGATGATCTGTTCATCTGTGATAGCAGTTATTTGCATGCATCACAGCTGTGATAGATCTTCTTGAATGGATATGCCAATAACTTATTCATTTGCATCTTAGTGTAATATTGATTTTTATATTGCATTGTGATCTGTGAGTCCTCCCCCTTCCCAAATAACACCTTAAATTTTTTTTTTATTTAGCCTTAAAAAAATATTGTATGATTTTCTAAAAAAAAAAAAGTTTTTAAAACCATTAAATCATTTGGCATACTTTTTTTTTTTTTCATTATTTACATTTCTCTGCAAACGACTAATTTATATTAATTTTGATATTTTTCTAAAAAATGTTTGCATAAACTTCCCTTAAAATTCATATCTCATTGTTACAAAATAATATTTTATGCATTTTAAAATTCACAGTTTAAAATTAAATTAAATAATACATAAAATAAAATTAATGCACATATGATGATTTCAAACACCATCTATTTATTCTCTTCCTCTCTGTACAAATGCTTTTATTCAATAAACAGGACAAGAATTATTTTTAAAAATTATTATCAAATATATGATGTAAAAGACTGATTTTTAACATTCATATTATTTAGCTGATCTTGAGATTTATAACTATTAACACACATAAAAAAGAAATTTAAGTGAGACAATATAAGTGTGGGAAACTTCTAGCAATATGAACATTTAAATCTACTTCATGGGGGAAATCAACTTTTTAAGGTGTACAATAATGAAAGAAAAATAAGAATTTTTTTAAATAAAGCTATAAGCAATATAGTCATGTTTGAAAATAACTGATGTAATTGATGACAT
>JAPMOQ010014769.1:392591-489544 GCA_026543055.1 Argiope trifasciata
ATGTCATCAATTACATCAGTTATTTTCAAACATGACTATATTGCTTAAAGCTTTATTTTAAAAAATTCTTATATTTCTTTAATTATTGTACACCTTAAAAAGTTGAATTCCCCCATGAAGTAGATTTAAATGTTCATATTGCTAGGAGTTGCCCACACTTATATTGTCTCACTTAAATTTCTTTTTCATGTGTGTTAATAGTTATAAATCTCAAGATCAGCTAAATAATTTGAATGTTAAAAATCAATCCTTTACATCATATATTTGATAATAATTTTTAAAAATAATTCTTGTCCTGTTTATTGAATAAAAGCATTTGTACAGAGAGGAAGAGAATAAATAGATGGTGTTTGAAATCATCATAATGTGCATTAATTTTATTTTATATATTATTTAATTTAATTTTAAACTGTGAATTTTAAAATGCATAAAATATTATTTTGTGACAATGAGATATGAATTTTAAGGGAAGTTTATGCAAACATTTTTTAGAAAAATATCAAAATTAATATAAATTAGCCGTTTGCTGAGAAATGTAGATAATGAAAAAAAAAAAAAAAAGTATGCCACATGATTTAATGGTTTAAAACACTTTTTTCTTTTTTTAGAAAATCATACAATTATTTTTTAAAGGCTAAATTTAAAAAAAAATTTTAAAGATCTTCAATGAAATGATAAGATTAGAGAAATTTTATTTCTACCATCTGGGATTAAGTTTTCCTAAAAGTTAAATATTTTATGAAACTGTCTTAATGATTTCCTCAACAAAATAATTTTACTTTACTAAGCATTTATGACATGAAATTTACGCATACCATTCTGTAGTTCATTTTTTATTAGCAGCATATTTCTGCTTTTTATTATTTTTTATTAATTATTTTTTACACATTTAATTAAGTTATGAAAATAAATGTCAACTTTTTTTTACTTTTGCTTGACTTTATCTTGCAATTTCTGAAATAATTATAGCAAAAAAAAAAAAGTATCATTTATGCCAGTTTAAGGTGTAAATACTTATTTATGATTTTGTAATTTAGATCTGTTATATGTAATAAATACATTATTAAATCAATTAATTTTTTCTGAAGGTTTTAATTTAAATATCATAGGATGGAATCATTGATTTATAAAATATCCTTGTTTGTTTAAGGTCACTTTACATTACTGGGTCCTTTTCTTACCGCTGAAGAAAATAGCAATTTTCAGATTCTTCAACCATATTTGTTATACTTAATTTCAGTGAAATTGTTAACTATAATTTCATCTTTATGATTTCCTATAATTATCACATTTTAAGAAATGTTATTTTAAGATTTTTCATATAATTTGTCTATTGTGTGCATGGACCTTTCTAATGAAGACAAGTCAGCTTAGAACTTCTGAAATAGTTACTGAACACAAATGTTTTGTATGGGAATTTAAAGTAAAAATACTTAATTTTTCAAAGATGCTGGTCTGAAGACAGCAGACTACATTGTTTAATTTTCATAGATTTTTAAATTAAGTGAGTCCTTTTCTCAACAATGAAGGATATCTAGTTACCTTTTGGGACCATCTGGTTTCCCAGGAATTTTTGTTGTATTTAATTTTATTTAAATCATATAAACGTAGCCATTGGTGAACATTTTACTTGATCTAATAACAATTTACCTAGTTTGAAACATGATGATAAAAGTCATATCATGGCTGGCTACTGTTCTGAAAATATCGCAAGATATATTGACATTTAATTCTGCATATTGGATATAACTTTTATTTTTTAATATACAGTAAAACCTGTTTTTGAGCGGTGGATAGGGACCGCATAAAAAAAGTCGGACTTAGAAAATACATCAATGATTTATGAAATAGATGAGAGGATGCTTTCAATTAAATTAAATAATAAAATTAGACATAAAGAAATTGCAAAAATATTTAATTCTTCATTGCACATATACATGGAGAGGTTTTCAAATTTTACATTAAATAGTTTGCTGCTACTCGTCGTAATCCAAAATGCACATTTTCTTGTGTTGAAAATCGCTTTCGTCTCTTGAAGATATGATTTCAATTGATTTGGTTTTTGGTACCATAAAGTCAGTGATCAGTTTTTGTGGCGACGGTCGACTGGTCAATTGCTTGTAAACGCCACGATAATGAGACATACATGATCTGAGCTCTTTTTGGAATCATAAGCGTCTTTCCGCATTGGTATCTATTTTAAGAAAATGCTTTTCCAAATTTTTAGAAATCTTGATCCCTGCATATATTTTATCTGCTGTAATAGATTCCGGTTCTCCTTGTCCATTTTCATAATCTATCAAACTACTGATAATGTCACTATCATCTACAGTTTGGTCCTCAATCATCTCGTCCAGGTCATTTTCGTCGAAAGTATCAAGCGAGCGCACTAATTTCAGATAATAACGTTGACGCGTTTTTGGTAACGTTTCTATTAATTAAGCATTCAAGCCAGATCGCTTTCCAACACAAATTTAATGCGTGTTGTTTGATTTATACAGTTGCTGCAATATAGTTTATGCAGTCTAATATTGAAATTTTTTTCCAAACATCAGTAAGGCTTAATTTATCGTTCTCTAGCTTTTTTAAAATGTAGCTGAAAGTTAATTTAATATAACGTTTCTTAAAATTTGTGATTATGCCCTGATCCAATGGTTGTGTAAGGCTAATCGTATTTGGTTGTAAAAACACTATTTGTACATTAAGATGTTCTATACAGAGATGACAGGTGTATTATCTACAATTAGCAACATTTTAAACGGAAGACCCATCTCTTTGATGTATTTTTCAACTTCTGGTACAAAAGAATCGTTAAACCATGTTGTAAATACAACTGATGTGACCCATGCTTTTTTATTTGGCATGAAGTGTACTGGATGTTCAGATAAATTTACGTCTTTTAGAACACGCGGATGTAAAGCTTTGTTTATAATAAGTGGTGTTAACATCTTTGCACCAGAGGCATTACTGCAAAGCAGAAGTGTGATTCGATCCTTTTCTGCTTTAAAACCACTTACAGTTTTCTCCGATTTCCCAATGAATGTTCGTCTGGGCATCTTTTTCCAGAATAACCCAGTTTCATCTGCATTAAATACTTGATCTGGGCAATCTCCGCTATCATCAATAATTTCCGTTAATACTTTGTGCTGATTCATAGCAGTTGTTTCATCGGCGGACGCTACTTCGCCTTGTACTTTCACATTGTGAAGTGCGAACCATTGTAAAAATCCAGCAAACCAGCCATTGCTAGCAGAAAATTTCACGTTCTGTAAACAGGATGACGAACTTGGTTCTAAATCCTTCAGTTGGTTGAAATACTGTCTAGCTTTTTCTTGAATTAATTCTTTGTGAAAGGGGATTCGTTTTTTAGTTAAATCTTTAACCCACAACACGAGAGCCTTTTCCGTCTTCTCTATTTTAAGATTTCTCGAATACGATGCTCTTTTACTACTATCAAAATGTCACTTTTCTTGCTTCAAACAAAAATTTGTCTATATTTCTTTGATAATATTAGTTTCCATAAATAACCGAGACAATTTAATCATACTATTCCACAAATAATTTTTAACTATATTGTGGAGGGATAAAACCGGTCTCTTTTAAATTGCACTACAGAATCGGCATGGATCTCCGTTAGATTTGAATGCAGAGAAAACTAAACAAAAAGCAATACAAAAATCTTTACTTAAATATTCAATCGCCATTTATTGCCTACAGAAATAAAAATGTTTCTATTAATTTAGGAAAAATACATTAGTATTATTCTCAATTTAAGTGAACTGCCATTTTAAAAATAGAGTTACTCGCTTTCTCCAATGATGACATTTTTAATGGGGGGGATACCCTCATTATTCGCATTTTTGATTCAAGCAGAAAAGAAGAATCACCCTGTAGTATCAGACTTCGACGTTTGAGTTAAATATTATTCAAAATTAATACTTTTCAATATATAAGCAAAGGATTGATATATATTCTTTTACCTTAAAAGAAATTAATCGCTTTCGGTGACCAGTTGTTCATCGCTTATATTAAAAGCAGTAATTAGCCATTTCAATTAAAGAAACAGATAAATCAGCTGACATGGATGGAAATTTAGTATTAATTTTACACTGTGGTAGATAATAAGTAGAAAATAAAAGTGAAGAAAATTAATAAACAAAATAACAGGAAGAACAAATTGAAAGGGAGAGGAATTAAATTGGAGTAGATGACAATTAAATTGAATTAGGATTTCTGGAATTACTTTTATACTTTTACTTAAGTAGAAAAATTATTTCGGCTTTTCTGTACGGAAAGCAAAGGGGATAACGTTTATCCGCATTATTTACATTTTTATTTTTTGAAAGCTATACCTTCTCATAGTGAATATTATTTAATAATAAAAATTTTAAAAAACATAGCCTTAGTCTTTAGTCTTTAGATTTCTTTACTCTTAATTTCTAGAGTGCATTAAAAATAGTTCCATATTAAAATACATATTTAATAACTTTAAAAAATAGAACTAAAAGAACTTCTTATGGCAGGCATCATTGAATTTCTATTGTGTTTTTCATACTTTTTGCTAAGTTAAATATGAAAGCGGAATATTGATTAGTAATTTTATAAAATCATATTAATTTTATTATTAATAATTAACTAGAATAATTAATATTCATTAACTAATGAAATAAGAATTATTACTTCATATTCAAATTCATTTTCTAAGTACTCAATGTTAAAATGCATTAATAATCATCCAAGAATTAAGACATTTATTCTATTTTTAGATCATATCTATTTATAAATGAAATTAAAAAAAAACTAAAATCTATATAATACTTATTAAATAGACAAAATTCAAAAATAGAATTTTTTAAAAAACCTCTAAAATGTAGGTGTAGCTCAAAATATTTACATACATTGCATATTTTGAATTAGTTTAAAAAAATGAACTAATGGCATCTCAATTTTCCATTATAGATACATTATTGAATAACTGAATATATATATTGTTACAAACTTCTCTGTGGGTTCGTGAATTGAATAGGCTTCTTAAGCAGAGCAGCGATATTAGAAAAATAAAGCTCTTTATTTACAGCACAATGAAGAATACAAAGTTCTGAGAGTCAAAAACAACAGCCGAAGTCACAGAAGTTCAACACAACAGCAACACAAAACAATACACTGATTCAGCGGGAAACAGATCAAAATCAGAGCCGTAAGCTCTCGTACTCTCTTCGGCATAAAACACAACGGAATCACCCTAAAGTATCAGCGGCTGCGAGCCCACG
This sequence comes from Argiope trifasciata, assembly GCA_026543055.1. Lineage (NCBI taxonomy): Eukaryota > Metazoa > Arthropoda > Arachnida > Araneae > Araneidae > Argiope > Argiope trifasciata. The sequence continues at coordinate 397,862 of JAPMOQ010014769.1, forward strand.
TCTCCACTTCACGAAATCATAAGACGAACTCCTCTCTGGCATTTCCGGTCCGCCTTATATAGTCTGGGCCAAAATAGTAGATTCATCTAGAAACTTAAAGAAACTTCTGGAACCGGAAGTTGACAAATATCGCCAACTTCGCCAATTTTGTCGCCAAATGTCGCCAAATTTGGCGACAAAATAAGTTGCCAAAACTGTCGCCAACTAGACGATATCTCGCCAATTTGGCGAGATTCCCATAGAGCTAATGTTATTTACCAGGTACTTAAGAAATTGATGTAGTTCACATATTTACATGCAATTAACATTAATACTAAGCTATTTTTCAGGCAGAATAAAAATTTTCACATAATTTAGCATTATAAACACATTTTAAATACAAAAACTGTAACAATATATATATATGAAAATAAACTGAATATGCAAATAAAAATATTAATAGTTATGCAACTATTAAAAAAATTTTAAGGTGTTATTTGGGAAGGGGGAGACTCACAGACCACAATGCAATATAAAAATCAATATTACACTAAGATGCAAATGAATAAGTTATTGGCATATCCATTCAAGAAGATCTATCACAGCTGTGATGCATGCAAATAACTGCTATCACAGATGGACAGATCATCTAGTTTGCCACTGCCAGCTGGATTTTCTTCCTTAGCAAATCTTCCATTTTCTTATCCAATATTTTCAAGATGAATATTATTAAACATCAATACTGCAATATTACATCCATTTTTGAGCATGAGATATTTAAAAAACAAAGATATAATCACTGGAAAAACACAGACAAACTTATATTATAGGAGCCATAATGAAAAAATAAGTGGCTAAAAATTAAGTATTGTAACTTAAAAACAGATGACCTTTTAATAAAATAACTGCGAATCAGGTAAATATGATACATTCTATTTTGTTGAATTAGAAAGAAAACTACATAACAAATAAATTTATTATGAATGATTGAAGACAACCAAACTAAATATTTATCTTTAGATTGAATAATATTAGGAATAAACAAAGCTACAAGGTAATGAGAAGTACATAAATGCTATTAAAGTAAATGCAAATATAAATTGCAACTTAAAAATAAAATAATTTTTTTAAATTAAAATTATTACAAAATGACCTGGTTACAATGCATTACACTTCATGAAACAAGAGGATTGTCATAAATAGCAGCTAAAAATAAAATGGGAAAACTCAATTATAAATACTGCCATTTATTTCTCGCACTGCTATGCAAAAAGATTTATTAAAAGGAAAGACATAATTGTTGATAAAATTAATCTAAAAGCAGAAGAGATTCGTATAAAATTTGAGTCAGATATTTTAAATTGAATTATTGATTCAAATGATTTTAAAAACTCTTTTTTAAACTTGCATAAAATAAGTAGATGTATTAATGTTTTCAATTATGCATACTGTGAGTTTCTAGCAAGTTTCTCTGAACCCATATGATTTAATAATCATAATAGAAATTTTACAGCACTAGATTGACTATTAAAAATCATTGGAAACTATGTAACATTATACACAAAAAATAACTGTAAACTTACTTTTAATCTTATGTATCAACTGTATAATAAATATGTTGAAATAGTCATCGACATATATTTATTGTCAATATTGCTTAATGAGAACCATAGCAAATTTTAATATAATTTCTTCCTGAGAACCATAGTAAATTTCAAGATTTGAATTCACATTCTTACTATAAGACAAATAAATACATGTGTCATACACACCTTTAAATAATTTTTATATTTATTATTAATAAAAAATAAAAGATGCACTGTTTTTAAATAAATCCAAAAATTATGTTATGATGAAAAAAATATAACTATAGTCTAAAATATATAAACAAACATTAATTTATTTACAAGTTATTGAATAAATTATATATATAAATTAAGTATTAGGATATTAACTGCATGCTGTTGATGAATATAGTCAAGATTTAACTATGAAAAATTTATTTGCAATGATCCTTGACAATTAATAAATAGAATGCAACAAATACAACTAAAAACTAAAGTTTTCTTCAAACCTTATGATTTTTTTTGCATTTTATTTATTATTGATATTTATAATTATTTAATAAATGAAGGAAAATGAGATACAAAATTATTTGGGTATTTATTTGAATCATCGAGTACAATCGAAGACATTTGCTTTAATAATACTCCAACATTATTTAGGAAATACATGCTCAAATTATTCAGTTGATTTAAAATGTAAAATGCATAATAAAAAATTAACGTGCATATAAAAAGATTGTTCGATATTGTTTTGTTTATACTTCATAAGAAAGAATCGCACAAAAAGTTCAGTCTTTCATTGCTTCTTCTATAATTATTTCACTCAAACAAACTTTTTACCTTTCTTTTAATTCAGTCTATTTATTTGAACTCATTATGCAAAAAACTGTATAGTTAATTTTAAAAAGTACAAAAATTGTTAATTTTCCTGATGAAATTAACCATAAAATTAAATTCAATAGAGTAAAAAATTTAAAACAAGAGAAATAAACGTCAAATTTGGAATTTGCAAAGTCTAACAGAGCAAAAGAAAGTGAATAATATTTATATACAGTTGAAGAGAATTAGTCATTAAAAGAGAACACATGGTGATTGGTGAAAATAGTATACATTTCTGAAGGTGGAATATTATCAGACAATACTTTCTGAAAGTTAATTCAGTCTTGATTAGAAAGTTGTCATGCGAGTCCATGATTAGTTAACAAAAAGATAAAGATATAGAATGAATTACAATTTCTTGATACTTATTTACTATCACAAATTTTCTATCATGAGTAAATAAGGAAATAAAATGCATGCAATAAGTTTTCGCCATAAATAAACATAACAATGAATTTTTTTTACCCATATTCATCTATTATCCTGAATGTATAAAAACTTGTTCAAAAAGTATATTATATACCATAATTAAAACTCAGCAGAAATATTATAGTGGAATTTAAAAAGAAACTAGAATATTCTTATATGATAGCCAAAATAAATTATACCCACAGCAATGCTTGGCAAAAGGATCTCGAAGTGTAAACCTAAGCAATATGTGGGCAAATCGTCAGGCTCATGTCAACCTTTAGGAGTCCAATCACAGCAAACTTAACATCAGCCTGATGCTACAAGCCTGATTTGTAAGATGCACTGTGATTGTACTCATTTAGGTTGACATACAAACGGCCGATCTCTAGAAAGTGTCAATTTCGTTCTTTGCTACCTAACTTTGGATTCGATTGGTCGAAGAGATTAGACTTAAAAGTGCAATGAATTTTCTTATCAACATAAATAAGTCTAACCTAAACTTATTTTTGGTGAAACAGGAAAAATTTTAAAATTTAGAATCGTGAGTTGTGTGAAAAACCCGGATGCACAACTTGCTAACGTTTTAAAGGTGTTTTTTATTAACATGCTAATATTTGTAGACCGTATTCTCTTTGCAAGCTGTGTGATGAAGCACGCGAAAATCATTCACTGATACAAAACAAGGGAAAATTAGTATTATAAAAAGCTGCTGTAAGAATGATTGAGTGATGGGTCTTCTTTGTGTTCCACAATGGCTGATGCAATCTAGGTGAACTCCTTTTTTTCACTCCAGCAGGTGGTGCTTCCTCTCTGCATTTCGGAATACAGGAATGTTAATTTGGAGAACTTTTAATTACTGCTTTGTGGCAACCAGGGGATTATAGCCTTTGTCGCTCCAGATCCCAAAATATTTACATTCAAGTCGCTTAATCTAGGTGAACAAACACAAATGCATAGAGCTGAGCACATTATCAGGCTATACCTTTCCAAACTACGAAATTGTGTTTTTAAATAAAAGCAACCAAAAGAGGAAACTATTTAATAGCTCTGAAAGATTCATTTCAGGGATATTTTGAAAATATTCTCTACCTAATCAAAGAAATTAATGATTGAATACTCATCAAGCCACTGGGTTTGGGAATCTTAAGTGCCAATTAATTTTTTTTTTACTTTAGCATTTAGCGTCATTTAACTTACTGAATGATACGTATGCACCCTCTTTCAAAAGAGGAGTGTCATTGTTTTAATCACTTAGGCATCACTTTCATTGGTTCTACAATATTTTTGAAAATTAGAAAAATCAATTGGAATTTTTTGAGAACAATTATTAATATCTGTGCAGTAAAATGTATATTGTTGCTTTTCGTTTATGAATAAATTTATGACCAATAACGTTTTTTATTGAATGTTAAAATTGAAGGTTTTGTTTTCAGACGATTTTAGAGTATGTATCGACTCTAAGAAATATAAGAGCCCCACCATATTATTTGTGGCATATGAAGGCGATAGATGTAGTGTCACTTGAAGTGCTGTATATTCGCTATGGAATCTTCCTCTTAGCACAAAAGCAGCAATGCACGATCGTAGCAACCTCGTCCCTTTCCATTGTTTGATTCTGCTCTTTTTGCAACATTTCCCTGGATGTGGCTAAAGATGAGTTGTTTGCTCTCCGTATCTTTCACACAGGATTCGACGCACTGCAGTACTGAAAGGAAGCGACGAGCTCCTCTTTTGAAGACTGGATTTTCATTATATCGGAAACGATCACTTCAAAGATCAAGGTTTCCGTTTGAAGCAAAGCGGCATGCTAAATTCTACCTCTGAGGAAAGAAGGGAGTAGGTTTATTTGAATCAGGGCCCAAGTGTGAAACTAAAGATTAATTGTGCTTAATCATAGAGTCCTCAAACGCTGAGCACATGCCAATTATTACGCTGAAGAATCGTTCATTGGCATGAGGGTGAATTAAAAAATAAGCTGAAACGAAAATTTATTTATCCGCTGTTTAACGTTTCATCTTTTCAGGGGTGTAACCGTAAACAGCTATTACAACTCGCCTGATGACAGACAGAAAAAAATCAATCAAAAGACCGTCTCAGCAGCATTGGCGTGGACTGAGGTTGAGTTTTAAGGGACACCACCGGCCAAGGTACAGCTCTTCAAGGAGGACAAACCTCTTCCTGAGGGAGTACGGATATTATAGGAACATTTTGATAAATACTCTTTTATAGAGTTGGTATTTTATAGAATTTCGGAAACATTCTTCTATTGTAATTAGGCTTATATTGTGATTGCACGCGCATAAGTAACCAGTATTTAAAAATGTCCCTTTTTATTCTTTTTTATGGGTTATTCTTTAAGAAAATTTAATATTTAATGCGAGCAAAGGATAGTTCTGTGTGACACTGCTTCTCTGAGATTTTTTTAATTTTCAGCGTCTCAAGCTTCTTTTTTTAGAAAGGAGCAATTGCAGTCAAAGTGAATAAGAATATGACTGGCTATCAACCTCTTTCATGCAGCTATGATATAAATGTGCAAAGAAATATTTGCACATGCTAATTTTTTTGGATATATTTGAATTTCTGGAACAAATGTTTCGATCTAAATTTTATTAAAGTCCTTACCAAGACTTTTGCAGATATAAGTATGCGTGAAAACAGATGAATGCAAGAGAAACATGCCTTAATTGGTATTTTAAATTATAAAATCTATAAATATTTAATTAAAAAAACTTTTATTTATCAGCCATAGAAGTAAATAATTTTCGCACACTGCTTAGAGAAACATTTTGAAGAATTGGGATTGGAATTAAATGTCCTTGTGCAACATTTGGTGAAATAAAAAGTTCTTGCATTTTTTCACAGACAGCTTGTAATGTGTACTTTGTATATTTTTTAAACACCTGGTGCTATTTTAAAGAACAATAGAGAAAAATTAATAAATTTGCATAAATAATTTAAAACATGAAGAAAATAGTCATCTCTGATATCTAAAATTATGTTTGAAAATAAACCGATATCAAATTTGAGAAGTAAAACAGAAAATACATGTGTTCATTTGTTTCTCACAAAAATTCTTCAGTAAAAATGAGTAGCAGCAATATTCACGTGCTCTTCTGTGATGCACTTTAAAGTTAATTCTGATTTTTCTGTTTTCAAAATTAATAGATTCTTAAAACTATTTATCAAATAAAAAAAAGTAGGTCAAACTTTGACTGTAGTTGATCATAAATTACTTTTGAAAATTCTAATTTATACAGTAAAAGCTCCTTATTCGCGCTTCCTTCATTCGCGTTTTCACTATTCGCGGATTAAAAAAATGCGACCCAGTTCCTATATTCGCGGCTAAAAATTTCTTTATTCGCGGATCTAATAAGTACATACATAATAATAAATGGATTCCAATAGGTATCCAACTCAATATCCTTTGTAAATGCCGTTAAATGGAGTAATAAAAAAAGTAAAATAGATCTTATTACAACATGCAAACATAGCCGAAATCGCGGATGGAATAGGACGAGATTGGTTCGAACAAATAGAATCGTGACATTCAGGAATTGCTTGAATCGCAAGATGAAGATCTGACTGAAACCGACTTAGAGGAACTTAGGCCCATTGAAGAAGAGGTTTCAACAAGCACTGGAAACGTGACATTTAATTTGAAAAATCTTAGTGAAGGTTTAAGAATTGTAAACGAGCTTAGCGATTTCTTTATGAAAATTGATCCGTCTATGGATCGAAGTCTTATTTTTAAGAGGCAAATTGCTAATGTGACTGCTTCGTATCAGGCTGAATGGAAGGAGCTTTTAAAAACTGCCAAGCAAGCGAAAATGACAAAATTCTTCAAACCATTGACTAAGCCTTAAGATAACTAATCAAAATGTTCAAAACAATTAAATTGATTTTTTTATATATTCGTTCTTTTTTATTTTATCACCTAGGAACGTATCCCTTGTAATCCCATATAAATTACCATTCCGTATTCACGGTTTCTGTATTCGCGGCATATTTATGGAACATCTACCCCGCGAAGAAAGAGCTTTTGTTGTATACCTTCATAAAGAGTAAGTAGCTATATTTGCATTGATATCAGTTTTGTTGCGTAAATTCGTAGCGACAATTTCTATTCTTGTATTGTTTGCTTGTTCTTTATTTCTTCATCAGATTCTTTGCTTTTCTTTTTCTTTGAATTTATTTAAAAAATATTTCTTCTTTTAGCCCTTGATTCCAAGGAAAAATGCTCACTTCCGTTTTTATTTCATCTTTTAATAGTCAGCTCTAAGAAACTCATCATGGATATTAATTAGTAGTTTGACCATGTAAGCATGCAGCATCCAAGATCAATTAAAAAAGATTTATTTGAAGTACGTTGGTTTAAAAATCTTTAAACAAATGTACAGCAGCATTGAATTTTTATTGATAGACAATCAAGTTTTAATCATTTCTTGTGGATGTTAGCTTGAAAATGTTTTAATTTTCGTAAGCTTGCAATTAACGATATATGTATATATTATTTCAGTGTGATTGAGATCTCGGAGGAGATGACCAACAAGTAAGTTTCAATTTATTTTAACTTCCTAAAATTTATGTGCTTCTTACTAGTTATTTATTTCAATTATGAATTATTTATCTAATTCTTTCATTACATATTAAATAACTGAAGTGTTTATGATGGAGACAAAATTCATTAAAGCAAGTGAAAATATTTAATATGTTCCGGTTTTTATATGTGTGGTGGTAAGATTATAAGCCAGATAACAACTTCTGGATAGAAGTGTTCACTTTTGTCTAGCGATTATGTTATGTGACTATGGATAAAATGGGCCCAAGTTCGAACCTGAGGAATGCACATCGGCACCTGGTTCTGAACTAACAAACGCTATCTTCGTGGTGCCCTCTACCGGTAGCAAAAGTCACCATAACGCTTGGTGCGATTAAAGAGTTCTTAGCCTGCCAAAAATATTGGATGCGACATCCAATTCACTAGAGGGAGAGTAATGATGGTAAGTTCATAAGCCAGATAACAACTTCTAGACTAGAGTGTACACTTTTGTCTAGCGGTTATGTTACATGGCTACGGACCCAATGGTCCCGAACTCGAGCCTCAAGAATACATATATGCATGGGCGGAAAATAATATCCCAACACCAAAAGGGACTCTTGCCGAATGAACGAAAATGCGCCATCTTGAAGGTCGATGTGAACCTGGCATGCTCATTTCATGCCCGCTGTTCGTCTTCCGGATAGGGTGAAGTGAGCTATATTTAATCTTTTAGAAGCTGAAGGAGGTCGCATGAGTCTTATTCAAATGAAGCTAGGAGCTGCAAGAAAGGGCAGTTTTTTTTGTGTTAGTTGTTAAATAAATATAAAATAACTGCTGTTATTGGAAGAACTGAAAATTACAGCATTTCTATGTTTAACGTTAATTCCTATCATGTAATGAACTTATGTAAATGTTTTAAATATTTTTCTTAATTGCATCGAAAACCTGTAAAAAATTATAATGCATTGAAAACTGCCATAAGTGATGTGCTCATAAACGTTTGATCAAAGAAGGAAAGTTAAAAAAATAGAAAGTAATATTTCATTGTAACATTTATATTCTGCAGATCTAAAAAATACGCAACAAAGCAAATTACGTCGTATAAAACTGACTTAAGAAAAGATGTACTCCTACGGTAGATGTCTCATTTGGGAATAGAAGAACTAAATCCAATCGATGAAATGGCTACTTTTATGGTGAACGAAGTATTAGAATAAAGTCATAAAACAGACCACCGACCCCCCTAAGGCACGTGGGAATGACCGACCCCCCACGCAAGACTGAATGACTGGACCGCCGCAACAGCAACACTGGCGGGAACTGTGGTTGAGTCTTAAAGGCCATCACCGACCATGGTACAACCCTCCTCGTAGGGAGTACATCCCTTCATCGATGGGAGGTCCAGAACCTCCACTATTATTGTACCCACCGGGTTGGTGAGATCCAACCACCATGCCGGAAGCATCTCATCCTCATTACGAGGTACCCTCGGGGGTTAGTATTAGAAAAAAAAAGAATCAATAAGCACATGCGAATAAGATTATTATAATTGTGATAGATTATATTATTTTAATTTCAATATTTACTTTTTCAGAACTTACAATAATCTTTGGAGATCTGCTCAAGAAGATCTCAACCGCATTCTTGAGCAAGAGACCTTGGACGAAACAGTGTCCTCAGAACAGGTAATTGAATCTTTTTAAGTAAAAACTGTTTTAGCGATTAATCCGGGCTTTTAAAAAGAAGAAGAGGCAAAATCTTTTGATTCTTGCATTTTAGAAGCGGAAATCGCAAAAAATTTTGTGCATACGAGTGAGTATCTATTGCTTATGCGAAAGCCTTTTCGTTGTGTTTTCAGTTTTAACTTCTGGGTCCACTTTTGGATGCACGATCTATTTTATTTTCTTCAATGGAATCCACTCAAATGTCACTGCTGAAATTATAAAATTGAGAGCGAGATCGACAAGAGTGTAAACATCACTATTGAACTCGACAAACGTTTACGCAGGTATCACTAATGAATAAAATTGTAATCATTTTCTTTAATGGTGACGAAAAGAAAAGTGTTTTAACCTTTTTTAAACTTTTTTTCTTTCTGCAGAATTGGGCTCTGATATGCATAGCTGTTATAAGCATTTCCAACCATTTTGGGGAATAAGAATTATTCTTCTAAAGTTTTTTTCACCGAATTCAAACCAAATTATTTAAAAAAAATTTTCTTCCATATTCAGGTTCAAAATATTGTCTTTCCGGCAGCCCATTCTTGTTGTGATGCTAAAAGAAAAAGACTCTAGTGTCCCTCCATTTTATTCTCAAAAAAAAAAAAAAAAAAAAAAAATTCTTGATAGTAAGGAAAAAGAGAATTATAAATGCATGAATTGCAATTATCTTTCTTTTACTGGTAGCTGTGATGCGATTCACTGGATAAATAGAAAAATTACTGTCTACGCGGGGAAATTTCCATTATATATAGCTTGTTCGGAATTGATAATAATAACTGTATTTTGAACGTGTGAGAATGTATGTATTTTGAATGAATGAGAAAAACTCTAAATGTTATAATTTTACAATGCTTATAATCTTCTCACAAATGCAATCAATAATATGGCAATGTTCTATCGAAATAGAATGAACTGTGTGACAGTATATAAAATTCGAACAAACAAATATTTAATAATGTGATTTCATTACCGAATTATATCGAATTCTTAGCAAAATCTATTCAAAGGAAATCTGTCTGTCCGCTTTTCGAATGTTAGTATAAAAGACGAAAAGAGCTAGATGGATAAAATTCAAAGTACGTATCTATAGTGTGGATATCTGTGAATGTTGAGCTAAATCCAATGAGAGGGTGCGTCCTCTACACTTTTAGAACTTGTAAATGTGACAAATCAAAAGCGTAATGAATTTAGTATTTGATTTTGGGACTACAAGTCTAGTTCTGAGTCAGTTTTTTGTTTTAATTGATTGGGAAAAACTGGTCTAAAACATGTCAACTTCGATTTTCGGATTTAACCATATGTTAATTGTCTAAATTAATGGATCCCAATTGTCTAAAAAAAGGGATCCCAAGATAGATTCAGTAAGAATGGTAAATTCATGCCAAAGCATAATATTTAGCAACTGTTGTTTGCAATGCCATGCAAGGAGTTCTCTGGGATAACAGTTTTATTAGACTGTGAGAAAATTTTGGGGAGACCATCCTCAGTGGTTTATTAAAATGTTCTTTTTCTGATGATAGAATTTTATTTAAACCCGAAGACCGATATTTGCGCTCCTTATTTGACAACATAACTTAAAAACCTCATTTGGGCAATCAACTCAACAACATAAACTAATAAAATGTTTTCCCTCATGTTTCATGACAATTCGACTGAACTATTCATTTGTCTTTGATCCAAAATGTCACATATTAATTTTGAATCATAAGGTATTTCCTACGTGTTGATGTGAGCAAAATTTATTAGAAAACAGGGTTGATCGAAAATCTTATTAAAAAAATTGAGAGAACTGAAAATTAAAAGAAAACGAACGTATTGCGGTTTTGACTTTAGCGTCGTTTATCACGTTACAGAAACGCCACGCACTTATCAGTTTTGGTGTTGTTTAGTGACTGAGTATTATTAAAAATTCTTTATCAAATTGATATAGTCTGCTATTTGATTTTGACGAGAGAATTTTTTAAAGTTGACAATTGTAGGGGAAAAAAGGCATTCGACGACTGTTGTTGAGATATCACGAAAATTTTGCTCCAGCAGATTGGGCCGTTCCATTCTCTTTCGTTATGAAGCATGTATCCCGGAATATTGTTCATTAAATTTAATCTCTAATAACTAAATTGTTTTTATTTATGCGTCTTATTGCTCATTCATTATCCAGATACCCTCTACATGTCGTATTGACTGAAATGGCACCAACCCTTAATGAAGAGTTATAAAAGCGCAATTGTCTTGCAGCATTGCTTTTTTAGCTGTATTGGTCATACGAGACCCTTAAATAACTATGATGTCAGTTTTTCCTAATATTAACATTTCTTAGAGCGTGCTTGTTATATATATTTTAAAATTTTCATTTGAATGCAGATGCCTTTGATATGATTTTGCCATATAAATAAGAAGATATTGATGCGTCACTCTTAATATTTACTTGGGATTTTTCAATATTGTCCGTTTCAATAGGTCCGTTGTGTGTTTATTTCGACGTCATTCTTACCTTCAGTTTCGAATGCCGTTTTTAAGTGGTTTTCAACCCCATTCCGTTATTTCTATGTGCAGCGAATGTAAATAGCGTTCTTCTGTGTCCAGTCGGCTGCTGAGCAGCTTCCGCATGTGGACACTCTTTTAAGCTGTCAAGCCCTCTTGAGTGCGAGGAAAACTATGCGATTACTTAATTTCTTTCATTCAGTTTGATTGATTCCATTGCACAAATCAGTGTATGCTTTCAAGTTAGATTCACAATAATATATCTGGTCTGGAAAGGTGAACAAGGAGCAGATGCAACACTACTTAACTATATAATGCTTCAAAGACTTCTGTAATATATAAGAAAAAACAAACGAAAACTTTTTAAAAATTCCTACCGTAAATTAAATTTTACAGTAGGTTTCGCATCCTTCCCGCCATCTGGTATTATGATACTTTCATCCCGTCGCAAGCAATAGGATTCGTCACAGCAGACGAGGCCACGAATGCCTGGTGGTAAGGTCTCGGCTTCGGAACCCGAGGGTTTCAGGTTCGAGTCTCGATTCCACAGAAGAACCGCCTTGTAAGTGGGTCTCTTACACGTTAAATCTGTCAAGCCAAACGTTCATTCACTGGTGTGGTGTAGAGAGGGGGTGCCAGCTCAGGCGTCGTCTCCGTCATCCGACCATGGATCAAAATGACGAGGTTCGCTCCCAAAATAGCCTTAATGTTGCTTTACAAAGGGATGTTAATATAACTAAACTAAACTAGTCGTCACTGAAGACCTCCAAAAATCTACAAATCTAAATCACGCTGCTAAATATCGTCCGCACTTTCCGTCAGCAGACGTCAAGGAAAGTGATATCACTATCAAAGTTTAACATGATTAGTCGAATTTTGTTTGCAGACATCATCATTTTCAAGCTGGTTAAAAAAAGAGGACGATGACGAAAAAATTGCTTGTCCGTTTCTTGAGGGTAGAAACGTAAAATTGCGGACGATATTTCGCCGCGTGATAAGTCCTTAATCTATCAATGCAAACATGACGGAAAAGTCACCGTGGTTCACTCATAACATGAAATAATAAATTCGTTGACCAGAACGCCGAGGTGTCGATAGCAAAGAAAGCAACTCGGTCTTCTGAACTCTTCGTAACGAGGTCATCACTTGATTCGTGTCCCCAAACTTCATCGAGTTCTTCTCTTTCCCCAGGAGCGACTCGCCGCCGTGCAGAGAACCTCGAACCTCTATCTGCGCTACATCCGGATCTCCAACCGGCTGACGGAGTGTCGCGAGAACATCCTGCAGCCCCAGAAGAGGCGGCTGCTCCAGAAGATGATCGACAACTGCATCGGCAGGACCCTGGAGCTGAAGCACGCCCTCGTCGGATTCGAGTTGGCGGAGGTCCAGTACCTGGACGACGCGCTGCTGGAGATGAAGATGACGCCGGTGAGATGTCCATCTTTGCTTGTAGTAAAGATGCTCCTGTAGTAAAGTTGTCTGTAGTAAAGTTCCTGAGTCATCACGATCTCGGGGAACTGAAAAAATTTGTTTCTTGGAAGACGCCAAATTAACACGCTGACTGCCAACTCGTAGATTGCGTCCTTTTCTGGAACTAAACCATCTATGTCATTAGATGATACCTTCTCTACTACAGTTAAAAGATAGCAAAGAAGGAATCATCCAATTAGATAGATGGCTCTGATATCAGGCGAGGGTAGTGGCATATTTTGATATTTGTGATTTTTTGTGCAAGAGCCATATTTGGCTAAATTGCGCCATGCGTATGGTTAATAAATAGTTAAAATCAAGAACATGAAAATATTCGAAGGTCAACAGAAGTTTCTAAAACATGGTAAAATAGGCAAAATTGTTCGAAAATTTGCAAAGTAAGCAAAGAGCATGGGTTATCGAATATACGGTAAAAAACAAATAGCTTTCAAGAAATTAAAAGGATTTGGATGGTGTGCTTCAGCCATCAAGTCACACAAGGTTACAGATAAGAAATTTAAAAAAATTGGCGATGCGAATTAAAAGAAGGACAATCGATCAAAATATGCTTGGCAGTAATATCAGTATGACAAGTGGGGCATAGGGTACGTTTTCTCCAAAAATGACGTTTGAAATGTACGGAGTCAATTCGACATCGAATTCTCTTATAGGGGGGACCGGCCACAATAGAATTTAAGGTTTAAATACAATTTATTATGAATATGCAGTTCCAAGCTCCGCTGCCAAGTTGAAAAAATATGTCTAATTGCGAGGGTAGTGGCAGTGAACATGTTAGAGCTAAGAAAGATAACAAGCATAAAACAGATCGAGATCGCGAGCGTTATTTTAATCGGTGCAAAATCTGTTTGAAATATGCATTGATGAATGCACGAGAAATCGATCTTTTATAACAAACACCATCGAAAATATCTCTTGATTAACCAGAAAATGATCAAAACATCCATACAGGAGCTCAGTTAGCCAAAATTCAAAGTAACAGTTAGCATATTACAGAATTAACACAAAAATGGAGACATTTAACGACAATTGCAATACAATCCGGTTCACTTTCAGGTTCATTCTCAAATGACTATGCATTCAAAGTATAAAATAAAATAAAATATTGAGCATTTCCTAATAAGATTAGCGCCCCAAATGTAAAGATATTTTAGTCTTTAAATTACATTCTAACACTTAATTTGTTATTTAATTTTATTATTTAAGACGAAACGCTTTACATTAACTTTATTTCAGAATTTAAGTGCATATACGTTTGTACGTCTGTGTCTAGTTTTTAATCCGATTCATCAATGAAGTGGGCATTTTGCACACAATTACGCGAATGTAAAAGAGTTGGAACAAATATACAATAAAATAGAACTCTGCAGTTTGATAGGAATAGTTAAGAAATACAAAAGGAAGATAATTCCTTAAATGGAACTGTTCTTTAGAGCAGCTCTGTGAATCTTTTTTTATCTTCTTTAACCCTTAACTGGGGAGGTGTGATCTACGAATCCGCAGTTCATTTCCACTCAAATTAAAAATTTCTAATGAATGTATTAGTATGAAAAACTGCCAGTAGATTTTGCAAATACTTTTCTTGATATATAGATATGTTTTAGAAATTTTTCAAAATACATTATCATTGAAAAAGTAAATACGCTGGAACATACATTTTCCTCTGAAATTACATAAATAATATTCTTGAAGAAAAAAAACACATATTACTTTATGCTTTTTAAATCAGATTTATATTTCCAGTAAATAAAGGTAGAAAACAATAGAATGTAAATTCTATTGTTTTATTCTATTGAAGCAATTATATATAGAAAAAATGACTGTGGATGAAATTGGCTCTTTTTTTTATCGGCTTGTGTAACTTTCATAGCAAGGTTTTTTAGATCATTTTAAACACAAATGATAAGAACTTGTATAAAAATCAACTTATAAATTCTGTTTATATTTCTCTTGGTATATTAATATGTTTTATAAATTTTTCACTGTCCCTAGAAAAATTAATACTGTTTGAACATACATATTGCTGAAGGCGAACTTTCATCCACAAACTCTTCAGCACAATTATCCTTATCACTAAAATCACTTTCTGCTTCATTTAAAAGTGTCTGGAGCACTGCTTCATAATAGGATCAGTAAATTGGATGACATTTCGGGGCCTCAGTTTTACATCTACTAAGCCTTGTTTATCACTTAGACACTTACAAGGGGGAGCAGTCTTAGAGACCACGCTCAAGAAATAACTAAATCATTTAAAAAGAAGCACCCTCTGAAACCGGTTGAAAAAGCGAACTTGTATTGAGAGTCACAAAACAGGAAGCTACAAGGTCAATCCATTCAATTGAGCTAAAAATAGAATAAAGGTGACAGAAAGTCCATAGCTAACGGTAGTCAAAAGTCTTTTTGATTCTCCTCCCCCCAGAAAAATCATTTCGAAAGAACCACTGAATATAATTCAGCAAAATGTTTATTATGGGTCGTCCCCCCATTTTTTTTTTAGTTCAACAGAAGTAAGTTAGAGAATGGCGCTCACACCCACCCTGCAGCAAATTTTTAAAAATTTGTAGTTATATTGAGAGCGAAATGTTTGCAATATCAGTTGAAGATGTTGATAGGATCACAGATACTGCTTCCAGTGCTTCAGCTGGAATATTGGACGATACGTGCCGAGAATACAGCTGCTGAGAGTTACCCCCGGCATGAGGGTTTTTATCAAAACTTTATAGCCGCTTTTGCAATATATCGGAACAACCATGTGCCAAATTATAATATTCATTTTGCAACCAAATGAAGACTAGTAATCGCCACTGAATGGACAGGAGAATGAGGGAACACACGCAGTATTTTATTCTTCATACATTTTCGCATCTTTTGCAAAAGATGTTATTGTCGAATATCACTCCTGATGGGGAAGATGAAGGGGAAAAAGACCTTTCCTGCATTCCATAGAACATCCTGAGTAGGAGTTTGTTTCAGCCATCTTAGACTCACAGTGCGTCCTTTCTTTGTTGCGCCTTTGAGTGTTCCTTAGCCTTCACGGATTGATTGGATGGTTTAATGGCACAAGAGCCAAAGACGGCTATTTTGTGCCATACATATGGTCAAACTAGGAAGCTAAAATTGTATAAAAAGTTCAGAAAGTATAGAACAGAACCAAAGATGCATAAAGTGCAAAGATGAAACTGTAGAACAATGCCTTGATGTGTTTGGCAACAATTAATATAGGTCTAAATGGGGTGATAAAAGCCAGTTGCTTTTAACCGCTTAAAAATATTTTCGTGAGGATTTTCCCCTAACAATGTTCGCAGGTCCAGTAATGAGCAATTAAAAAGATGTAAACGATAAAGGTTAAAATCAGAACATTCAATTAAAATATGAAGGACTGTTAAAATAACTTGCCAATTAGAGCAAAAGCGAGCTCGATCGTCTAATAGATGATATCTGCGTGTTAAGAGGGCGGAGTCTAGTCCATTTGACCTCGAGCTCATGCACTGGAAGAGCAGTCCTTAATGTAATTGTGTGCCTGATTCTTAGCCTTCACGATCGCAGCATAAATGCATTTCCGTCTACAGCAACTCTTCCATCGCTGCTTCAGTTTTTCTTAAAAATGACAAAATGATAAAATTAGCAGAAAAAATCCATATTTGGAGTCTACTAAGAAAATTATCAGCTGATTTTTTTTAATTTTAAATTTTTTCTAACCATCTCTTTTCAGGACCAAATGAACATAAAAATCCCAGCCTATTTTCGAGAGAAGAGCAAAGAAGAGCAGGAGAAGGCGTCCCTCATCAAGGAATTGCTGAGCTATTTCTACAGCGAGACTCCCAACTCGGTGAGTCAGATGGTTTTTCTCCAGTAAGAATTTTATTTACATCTCAGAAAATTCTTGCCGACAATTTTTGAGTCAAAACAACTTTTTTGCAGAAGGAAAAATGAATATTTCCACTTTATCAAATAAATATTTAAGTATCAGCAAAATGCTCGTTCCGTTTTAGGTCGGCGCTGGGGATCCCTTCGAAACATCCCTCTACTACTCCTAGCCTAAAATATGTGAGCCTTGAGCTAAGCCATAAACACCACTCGTGCTCAAACTTTTACTTTCAGAGCTCAATGCATGAAAGTTTTGCATTTTGTAGTATAATTAAGAAAAGTGAGTGCGTTTGAAAGGAGATTTTATTCTACCAACCGAAATCAAAATTTGACATGGAACTGTAGTTTTAGAAATAGAATCTAGTACCAGTTTCCAACAATCCAAGTCATTAGGTTTCGGATTTATCACTATTATATGAATGCAAATGCGCAGATCGGCGTTGAAAAATACATTAACGAATTTGATCCAAAATTTGCTATAAATTTACATTTTAAATATTAAAACTGTGTATCAGATTTTATTCATATTAAGCTTTGTAATTATCCCTTATTCTCAGATTGGTAGACAAAAAAACTTCCTTCGAAAATATTTCGTTCAAAGTTAGAAAGAAATCTAGGTTTAGGTACCAAATTACCTCCGTTTAGCTGAAAGCTCTTTTGAGTTACCTCTGATGCATGGCAATGATAGTGGCAGGCAGACGTAATCAAAAGACGCAGGCAAAAACAATCGTTTCGGTTTCAAGGAAAGCGTCAAAATTTCGAGTGCAAATTTCATCTTAATTACGATTCCTGTCTACTGAATGGCATTTAGCTCTGTGGGTTTAGAAGGCCGGTGTGGCCTGGTGGTAAGACTTCGTCTTCGAAACCAGAGGATAGCTGGTTCGAGGCCCGATTCCACCGAAGAACCGGCGTGTAAGCGGGTTTGGTGCACGTTAAACGTCCTCCCACTGGTGTGGTGTGGAGAGGGGGGTGCCAGCTCAGGTGTCGTCCTCGTCATCTGTCCGAGGTTCAAAACGACGAGGTCCGTCCCCAAATAGCCCTAGTGTTGCTTGAAAACGGGACGTTTATATAACTAAACTAAACTGTGGGTTTAGGTGTTTTAATATTTTTTTTAAAGTATTAGTTTGTCTTTAAGACTCTTCAAGTATTTTGCCTGACAGTTGTGGTTGACTTTAATAATTAGTTTATGTATAATTCTTTAACGGTCTGTCGTTTTTTTGCGCAATTTCTTGATGGTGGAAATTTTGACTGTAAAAGTATTTTTTGCACTGAGCCTTCTTGAATCTGAAAAGCCCCTGGAATTTACTTCTCACATCGTCTTCGGATCAAATGCACCCTATTTGTGTAGCCCAGGTCCTTTAGTGGATAGATCGATATTGTATTTCTTTTTAATTTTCTTATATTTGTTATTGGTTCGAAAAGTGCTGGAAGAAAGTTTAGAAAAGTAATATTTTCTATTCTTTCTGTGGTGTTGCGATCTTCTCCTGCATCCGAGAGACTTTGACCTTAAAGATTTTTGTTAATTTTCATCGATTTTTTGTATGCGATCTACAGTTTTGTGCTCTCGCCTTCTCCAAAAGTCAGCGAGAGTGATCACCCAGAAACAGCTTCGCATACTCTCCAATAAAGATTCCATCTCCCTCTTCCATTTAAAATTATCACGAATGTCTTGCATGGTATTGGCGAACAGTAGTTATGAAATATCGATATTTGGCGTGGATCCATTTTTATTGCGTTTATCGTGCGAGCAGGTGATTTGGATATATTTTGTCCGATGGATCGGAACTGAAATTTGATATAAAACCTTAGTTGTGGCAACAAGATCATACATAGAATTTCATTGAATTACTTGCGCAGCCAGCTGGACAGATTCCCTATAAATAGATTTCGTTGAAAATTTGACAGAAACCTACAAATTTGGCCCAATATTTCAAACTTCATTTCTAGATCAAAGCATTGTTGAGTCAGGAACAAAGAGGCCAATGCCAAAAAATGTGTTTTTCGAATTCAAGGAAGTCAGAAACTTTCTCAAAAGTTTAGAGAAACAATTTTAGATAATTAGAATTAGATCTGAGTCTCTAAAATTTTACTCAAGTTGAAATGTTGTGATTTAAAACAAGATGGCGAAAGACGCAGGTAATCCAGAAGCTATCCTTTTAAAAAAATTAAATAACTTAAGAAATTAAATAAATTTTTAATTTGCATCAACCGAAAAAAGGCAATTTTTATCAAAGTAAAATTAAACTGGATAAAAATAGATGGGTCTTAAATTTTGGGTCCTTTATTTTTTTTCAAGTCTTCTTTTAATACAGAGATTTCTGGTGTAAAGTTTGTGCCACATGCATTTGTAGTGTTAAATTGTGTTGGAATAATAAAAAACGGCAGAAATCGGGAGACTGGGGTCTTTTGAAATATTATATTAACATATTCTGAGCGTCATAAAATCTAAAAATTAAGCTATATTGAATTATGTACAACGGCTGCGAATTGAGGTTTTTCATAAGAAATTAATATTTTTTTCTAAAAATTTGTCACACATAAGATTAATCTCAGTTTTGAATGTTAAAGGTTTGTTTACGGCGTATTGGAAGTTTGCTTAAAGTATAAAAAACGTTTCAGTAAAAGATTTTAATTGCCCTAAAATAACAATAAAATGTGTATACGTTTGTAACGGATCGCTTTCATAGGAGGGAAATAAAGAATAATAAACAAAAATGATAAGATAAAATGTTAATGGATGAGATAAAAAATGTTACCACGACAACGACTTATAAACAAAGGTCAATAAACCTTTGTTTATAAGTCAAGAGTTTTGCTGATTTGTGTTTAGGGATGGGCTGTTAATGAAAATTAGTTAAAAATGCCCCGATTTCACTATTTCAGCAAGAATTATATTATTCGATTGAAAACGGTTCTTCAATTCTTGATGTGCAAAATTTAAGTTATGCATTTATTATTTATGAAGTTTTATAAATATAAGTGAAAATTCTGCCTTATGAATATTTGTCACAATCTAGAGGTTGGCGGAGATAGCTTATTTTTCATAACAAAATTATTGTAAAGCTATAATTTATGCAAATCTTAAGAATTGAATAAACCCCAGTGATATTCCTATAGCTTGTAAAAATTTTAGAGTGAAATTTCAATAAAGGGTTAAAAGGAGGAAAGAAAAGCTGAAAATAATCACTGTCAGTAGCGACACGAAATCAGGTACAATACGATGACTATCGCTGAAATAAGGTATTTGCAATATTCTACACTGCAAAAAGAAGACTATCAGGTCATTGTAACTACGAAAAGGTGAGAGAAACGACATCTGAAACACAGAATAAAGAAAATTTTTGCTATGGACTTTTCATTCGGAAGTGCTTTGAAAGGTTGGAGTTTGCTCAGAATATCGTGCTATGCCTCGAGTAAGAAATGAAATGCTTACAAGCATATGTTGGAATACGATAGAAACAGAATCGTTGCTATCGGCAATGCAATATACAACCGCACTGTTCGAAATTCAACCTTTGTCATGCGAATATAGAATTAATGGGTTGCTGAATGTCATACCAAACGTCATGCAGGCTCTCAATGCTCTCCCATGGCTAACACTCGGGAAGGTAGACGTATTGTGAGGTCGGATTTGTAAAATAGTATAACCAGGACTATTATTCATGAAATGGGTGTTTTTGCAGCACGTTTAGTATCCGCTTGTGCAGTGTGGAGACGTTTGCATTAGCATAGTGGCAAGTTAGCACGGCGACCATTTCTTAAGCTTCCCTTGACAATGCAACATCAAGAAAAAAGATGACTCCGGCAAGCCGAGCGACACAAGAATGGAAAAATGGTCTTTTCAGACAATACCTGATCCGATTTTCTGTATTCTTATGCCATAAACGTGTCTGGAGATTCCGAGAAGACTTCACGTCCCCTACTTGCTTTCGATATTGGCATAAAGGTTCTGACTTTAGTGTGATGGTTTGGGCAGCCATTTGGTACAAGACACTCTCTGACATCTTAAGTAGTTTAGCCCTGTCTTCAAGGCCTTCCAAACACCATTTTCCAACAAGATAACGCAAGACCACACGTTTCACGTCTTGTTCTGACCTTCCTCGATGCATAGTGTATTCGATTGCTGGCCTGGCCGGTATTATCCCTAGATTTGTCACCCATTAAAAACATCTATTCATTAGTAGCTGAGATATTGACTTGCCACCTCTCCCAACTTGCTGCTGTTGAAGTGTGGGATAAGCTTGAAGCACAATGGAATGAGTTGCCCATTTCTGTCATCCAAAGCCAGATCCATCCATGCACAACCCAGTAAAAGCCGTGTTAGCCTCCAGGAGAGAAAGCTGTTTCTATTACTTTGGTACTCCGGTAAAATCCACAAATTGCTTACAAATTTAATCATTTCATTTTGATTTCATGCCATGCTGTTTATACACTTTTTGTATTTGATTTCCTTCATGTTGCTACAATTTTAATGACAAGGAATGCAATTGCTGCTTTCTGGTTTGAGGTCATGTACACTAGGCCAATGTCTGGCCCTGAAGCTCTTCAACCAGATCATGTGAGCAAAGTAAGAAAACAAATAGAAAAGTTATTTTCCGTATCCCCCACTTCTGGTTCTAATTGTGACCTTGCACCCAAATTGTCTGACGATTATGTTATCCTAATAGAGTGCGGAGTATTCCTACATCCTTCTTAGAGTAATTGTTAGAAAACGATTTTTTTCGCCTTTCTTCAGTACTGGGAGTTTCGGGGCATGACGGAGAAGGAGGCTGTCCGCCTCCTGCAAGGTCAAGAGAAGGCGCGACGGGGAAGGGTGGCCTTCCTGGAGGCGCAGAGGATATTCGAAGTCAAGGAGGAGAACAGGTTGAAGGAATGCAGAAGAAAGCTGAAGGCGACACTCTCTGACGACATGGCTGCAACCAGAATCCAGAGGGTGAGCATTAAACGTTCTTGCTTTTTCTAAAATATGAATTCGATACAGCAAAATTAGTCTTCCTTTTTGTTTAAATATGTTAATAATTCTACAATCACAAAGAAAAAACATTATTTTGTTTCAATAAAACAAATAACGCTGAAAAGGGTTTCTCACATATCCAGGCGGGTTGTTGGATCTATTACGAAGTCCAGCTTTATTCGCTCCACCGTGCTATTTGTTTCTTTAATTTTTCCTATAAACTTGGTATATCCACTGTCGCTATACGCTTAAAATATAAAACAGATGGACGATAGTCATGCATTCATTGGCGATAGTAAAAACATTTTATTGTATTTCTATTTAGGATTCACTGCCAGGTTAACTGAATTTGAGATCTCTAAAATCGACAACAGAATCTGGATGAGATGACCGTAACCATAATCCAAAAACGAAGTTTTTTTTTTAAAAAGAATATTTTGGTAATATTTGTTTTATATGGTGGCTATTCATTAGCAATAAAAATTCTTCCAAGATTCGTATTCAAATTTGTATATGTCTATGAAAAAAAGAAAAAAAAGAAAGAAATAAAGTTTATTTGAATACCTGCAAAGAATGCCAGAGGTCGATGATTCTTTCGGATAGCCGTAGACAATATGGTTTTAATTTGTGATATTAAAAGAGAATGTTAGGAAATTTCGTTGATATTTTAATATATCTTACAGCAGATATCATCGAAATCGGAAATATGACTTAGAAGATATCCCTTCCCTTTTCAGGGAATATTGAACCAATATGGTGAGCTGCAGCCCATGTTAGAACACGAAAAGAGATCATTCATTACATCTGAGCTCAATCCCCGTGTTTAATTTAATAAAACTGACTTGTGATTAAGAACCTACATACATAAATTGCAGCTTATTATTTTCATCTGCTGTGCATGCTTCCCGTCTGCAAAGCATTTTTAAACTTTGTGGTGTGAATCGGTGAAGTGAACTGCTCGCAATGGATTCGCAGAGGAGCTGATCTGAGAGACTGATTATTTTAAAGCCGTCACATTTTACAAGAATGTTTTTGTTTTCTCTAAGTGACATTAAAATATTGATTACGAATTGTTGAACTATCTCATGATAACTGACATTCGTCAGATGAGACATCTTTCAAGACAATAAAAACTCATTTCTGTTCGAAAATAGTGAAAAAAAAAATTGTTTTCAATGTTCAAGTTTGAATTCCGACATGCAGATACAACCAAAATGTATACTTCCCTTTAAAAAAATTTAAAGTCCTGCCTTCGAAAATCAATCTTTGATAATTAATAAAATTCAATGAATTATGCAATTGCAGTTATTGAATAAAAGAACTATGCAGTAATATTTTAATACTAAAAGAATTCTAGCTGTTTTTTCTATATTAACTCTGTGAGAGACTGCAAACATGATTCTGTTGTATAAAAATCTAATCTACTGCGATTTTACTGACGAAATAGCCGGATTTGGAGACCAACAAACTCATCCGAAATATTTATTTTAATCGTTTTTATTTTAACATGTTTCCCTTTTATTTCTTAATAAGACGGCCCAAAATGTGCCCACATCTTATAGATGGCATAGCTCTAAACCTAAACACACTGACTATATAAACGCACAATCTGATTTTGAGAGAGAAAAAAAAATAAAAGCAACCTAGAAAAGGGCACGCACAGGAAGTAATTTAATAATCCCAGTAATTTTGATAACACGTTCGTAGGTCAGTAATATTGTTTTATTTGATGACACTCAAAACTCCTTTTTCTTTCAAACTTTATTTTCGGCAGGCATAGATTAATACCCATACAGCCTAATCAACTTGAAGACATTCCAAAGATAATCCAAATGGGCAGCGACTGTTTTGTTTTGCCTGACGTCAAATGTTTGATAGCTGGGACAGACGTTTTAATTTACACTTTGGTTTCCATGGGAAAATATTGGTGGTGTTTTTACTATTTTCCTTGCAATTTTTACGTTTTGTTCTTTTCATAGGGACCTTCCTTTTGCCTCAACGAAAATATGAAATCAAAAATTAACCGAATTAGTCTAGCCGTTCTTGAGTTTGCGCTTAGCAACACATTTGACGATTTATTTTTTATATAGATTTGTTTTTGATTCTACTGCAATTTCCATCAACCAAACTTTTGTGGGGATATCATAGAGACTAAAACACGATGTTATATTTTTCCACATGATGGCCGTTGTAACTTGTATGTTTACTAATGCGTCTAGACTAAGCATCTGGGTTGTCTTACTGTAAATTTCATGTTTTATACATTTGCATGGCGATTTATTTATGGCGAAGTTTGTGGCGTAAACCGGCTCATTTAGAGAATTCTTGATTTAGGATCTGCATTTGTTATTACAATATTTATCTCTTCATATTCATTCTGTCCCAGACGTAAATCCAGTTCGTTTGGGGATTTCCCACACTTGGAGAATTTTTCAGCCATTGTGGATGGCATAATGCTTACAGAATTAAAATAATCCTCCTCCTCCACTTCAGTAATCTTTGAATAACTCAGCTTTACTAATTTTCAAAAACAATAGTTAAAAAAAAAATAGAAAAATGGACACCTGATTTCAATGTCCTATGCCAACCACTATTTGAAAAGGGAGCTTCTAATGAACAAAGAAATAAGAGCAAATTCTTTTTGGTTCAAAAAATATCAATACAAAACAATTCAAAAGACCACAGGTCACCACTTTTCAAATTTTACAGTTTTTTTTTTCAAATATTAATTCATTAATTAAATTTTTCCTTTAATTTTTATTTAGTCACCAAAGTCACCAAATCCATCTCCAAGTCTCTCGCGAGGCTCTGAGATGACTGAAGAGAGACCCGATCATAAACAATATAAGACATATAAAAATTATATAAGAAAATAAGTAGGAATTGAATTAAAATGACTTGTTTGTCTCGATTCCTTTTCAGGCCTGGAGGTGGTTCATTTACCACAAGAAGTTCCGAAGCGTCTACAATGCCGAGATGAAGCAGCTGAGGATGGTGAGCATCTCTGCAGTGGCCTTCTCAAAACACTCCGAAAAATTCCTTTTTTTTCATGATACGAATTTTTTTTATTTCAGTAGTAAAGATTTTTAAAAATATTAAATTATGAATGAATTGTTTTCATTATCAAATATTTCATTGCCTGAGAAAGCGTGTCAGGCTTCTTCGATGGATCATTCTTAAAATGATAGAAATTCCTCGTGATCGGTGCATCTCCCTTCTTCGCAATACGAGAAGAATTTTTGAAAAACACGTCGGCTGCCTATCGAAACTTTTAACACGAACATTCGGAATTGTTTTTTCCGCATTTGCTTTTTTTTTCTCTTTTCCTTGAAATAATGTGATATGAATTGAGAAAATTAAGTATTGATAATATGTTAAAAGAATATTTTAAAAATTTTAATTTTAATATCTATGGATGAAGCTTCTAAACCTTTTATTATTGTACTAGCCGTCTTTGGAGACCAGCCGGTTCGCAGTTATCGCTAAAATATTCTTTTAAATATTTTATGTAAATTGGTCTCTTTGTAGTGAAGGATCGAACCTGTGATGTTCAGGTTTTAAGGCAAGTAACTTAACCATTCGGCAAAAACGTACGCTAATGTCTGGCTGCTGTTACTAGTTTATTAAGATGTCACCATACACGTGCTTGTGTAGTCACACAAGAGCGATTGAAATAACAGTCTAGATGGTCCAAATTCTCTTATGGAGCAAGATTTGCTTAAGAGAAGACGCGATTAGGAGAGATGCATCTTGTAAAATAGGCATTCAACTTTCTCTTCCCCATAAGTTGTCCTATTACTTGAAATGACCTTATGATAAAATTTCTCCTTTGAATCGCCTGATAATTCTCTTCACTTCCCCCCCCCGCACAGCAACCCTCCGTCACCGAAAAGAGCAAGAGCCTTCAGGCCTTCCAGAAGCTGAGGGAACTGAAGAGGCACCGTCAAGACCTCATCCTCAAGAACGAGACAGAATACCTGGAGATCATCAGGGAGGTGCAGAAGGAGATAGAGACCTACCAGGTTCCCCAGGCCATGGAAGATCTGCAGGCTAGGATCAGGAGCTATTTTGAGAAGTACAGGTGAGTCTCGCTATGGCGGCTCTCAACTGTGGAACGATTTTTGTTCCTTTATTTGTTAATGTAAATTTATATTTAAAAAAAGTGGTGGCAACACCCACTTTTGTTTATTTTAAAGATTTGATTATGTCGTGTATATTTAATTTGTTAAATAGTATTGTATTTTATGGTAAATAATGTGTCTTCAGAACTCAGAGAAGTGATATTCTTTAAGAAGTAATAAGAAATATTTTTTCTGGAAGAATGAATAGTTTTCTTCTGTCATCTCCTGGTTATTCTTTTTTAAACATTTTTTTGTGATAACGGATTCTGAATTCGTAAAGAATAAAAGAAAAAGGCAGTTGTGTTCTGGTTAAGAAAGTCTATGTTTGTTTTAATGAAACCTTTTCTCGATATCATGGAATTGGCTAGTTCCGATGTGAGATGGAGTCTAAATTAATTATGTTAATGTCTAGGGCAAATCTGCACTCATTACATCGCTTCCAGATTCACGATTTCAATACTTCCTCTTGTGACAATGAAGCAGTCTGCATTGACATAACAATGTTTTTATTTCTGTCGCGCACTTCAGTATTTGTTGTAAAATAAATAATATTAAAACGAAAGAACAGTACAAAAATAGAATTCAAAAGTAGGCTTGTTACAATTATTGAAAAGGTCTGAAGTTTTTAATCATGACAAAATTTTGCATCGGTCAATGAGAATCTCTGCATTTGAAAAATATTTGAAGAAATTAACCGTCGTTTGCACTTGTCCTTCTTTTAATATAATGCTAATAATAATTAAATTAAATGCTAATAATATTTTGAATTGGTTTACGGGACATCGTTTAGATGCACTCATTTGACTCGCTTGGTGCTCAGCTACGAGCTGATGCCAGATGAAATTTAGATCGGCTAGAAAAAGTCATTGTTGATGGAGATACCCCTGTTAGCAGATGTAAAGTACCCCTCATCGATGTAAATAGGGGAACCTCAGAAGGAGTAAAAGTTGAAGCACATTCAAACCCGAAGTAGAACACAGGCGAAAATGGGTTTTCATTCTGTTCAAGAAAATAACATGAAAACATATGTACAGGATCTTTTCATAGATTCTGAAATATTTGCAGATTGTTAACAAAGTAATTCAGAGGCTTTAATTATTTCATAAGTATTTGCGGAATAAATGTTATTAATTCGATACATTAATCATCAGACATCCGCCAATCTCTCGTTCATCAATATTTCAGTTTGCTGTTCGTTTTTCGAATTTGTAGCACTCGGA
Organism: Argiope trifasciata; assembly: GCA_026543055.1. Lineage (NCBI taxonomy): Eukaryota > Metazoa > Arthropoda > Arachnida > Araneae > Araneidae > Argiope > Argiope trifasciata. The sequence continues at coordinate 425,088 of JAPMOQ010014769.1, forward strand.
CTTTTTGATCCGAAAAAGGAGCACGAGATAAAAGGGGGGAGAAATTCGTCTTTGTGCGCATCATTGCACTATCCTAGCCAGAATGCGACCTTCCGATCCAAGACTTCACAAGAATGAGGCCAAATTACCACAGACTGCACTGCGTCAATACTGTATTAGTTACTAAACGAAAAAGGAAACGTCAAGTGAAAATATTTCGAATACTGTTAAGAGAATACACAGTTTACAGCATTCACTTGGCTGCGTCTATTATTCTTCGTCTATTATTCAATTATTCTTTCTAAATCACCCAGATTTGGCTTAACTTCTCGAAGAACGAACAGGCTGCATTGATGGCATTCCGAGCACTGACGAATCAAGGAATGATACTCTTCTTAACACGATGATGTTTTTTCTCTGCTTTCCTCCCTCTCTTTCTATGCCAAAACTTGCTGAAAACTGCAAGGAAGAAACAGGAAATCGAGCATTTTTAGAAACCAATTAACAGTACCAAAAGGATCTTAAGCACCCTTCAGATATAACATCTCTCTCTGTCAACTAAACGGACGACTGATGCACTTTTGGAAACTAGAAAACGAATCAGCAAGATCCTTTTCTGAGAAATATAAAATAACAAAGAAATGAGCATCCAGCACTCTCAGACATCGATCTTTTCTTTTTCTAAGCAAGGGAAATGGGAACATCGACCGATACGACGACGAACACGTGATGGGAAAGCTTCCGACATTCTTATAATCCTTAAGCATTCTAATTAAAGTTGTCAGAATGCTAAAGGATTATAAGGATATTGTATATTTTCATCCTCTTTTATAACGCATTTGCCCTTCTTTTACCGAAATCCTACTTTAAATTTTTTTTTTTCATGCGTCACTTTGAACTTTTATCTCACTGTCGTCAGGAACTCGGGCAACTGAAATTTCGAATCATTCAAGAACCCTCCTTTTTCCTTCCTTCTTCCGAGTTTGTGGGAGTAGGAATTTCTGGCTTTAGATGAGAACTCGGAATGGGAATCAAGCCGCAATAAATACAATTCTTATAGCTGGATGGATCGAACGTGGCTCAGGAAAAACTATGACACTCAGGCGACGTTTCACTCATCTTTAATCCACCTGATGACAGTTTTAAGAAATGCTACTTCAGTGAGTTTCAGAATGCCTCATTACATGGGCTCATTGCTTTATTTAATTGTGTCCGTCGGCCTAATAATTCAAAATACTTTCTTTTGAAAATATTTCATGCTGACAAAGTGTTGAATTGCGAGACAGTGTTTTTCTTTCACGCAGGGAGGCCCACGGCGAGTATCCCACTTACCCAACAGACGAAGAGGGCGGATCGGCCGCGATGCTTAAGGATGCTGCATCTTCAGAAAATGAGCAGGAAAAAGTATTTGTAGAGATTTTCTTTATTCAGTATGAGCATATAATTTTTTTTGTATATTTAGTGTCCCAGATGCCAGATAAAGAAATTATATCATTACAAGACAAAATTAAAGAATTCTTTTGAGAAATGGTAGATATGATATCGAATACTATCCTTTCTTTGTGCGACTGAAAGAGGGCTGTATTACGAATGAAAGAACCTCGGCTGGATGGATAAGAAAACACTTGAAATGTCCTTCTATTCTCCAAATTTCATGAAGTCAAAGCGAGATTACTTTCCTAATTCCATTCCGGTAGGATTTGTAGCCCTTGCAACAAAACTGCCGATTCTGTCGAATTTGTAATACCCCTCCCCCGTTCTTGCCTTTCACGAAAAGGTAAAAGGAGCATCCTAAGGGGCAGAGCAGGGGAAAAATGACTCCATTCAGTCTTCAGGACAGCAGAAGATTCATTCTCTAGTTTCCAAGTGACAATGCTTTCAGAAGAAGTGTCGAATATCATATTCTGCCGGTAGTTTCCCATTGTAGTAGCAGGCAATCTTATTTTCAGCTAATGAAGTAAATTGTGTTTATAAGTTTATGTAGATTAATTTCAATTTTGTCTATAAATTGCCAAATCTCCTTAGTTGTATTTTTTAAAAATACGAAGTTTTACCATTAATAAGCCTGTGTTAAAAGGAGCAATTAATTAATAAGAATTGCAATTAGGTACTTTAAAGCACAAGAAAAAATGCCACTGAAAACTTAGCAAGTTTTTATAGAAATTATTTCTAGTTCATAATAAAAAATCGAAATTTTCAACTTCTTTGCTATAAAAGAAAGAGCCGCAATGTGTTATCTAACAAAGGAGTAATATGAGAAAAATTTGAAAATACACTGATGGAAAAAAAATCCCAACACTAGGAAGGAGCTGTGCTAGATAAACGAAATTCGGTAGGCGTGTTTATATATCTGAAAGATGACGTCGATTCAAATTTCGAGCTACACGCGTAAGTGTGGCGCTAATAGCGACACTATGAACATGCAAATGAGGTTTGCTTTAAATAAGCGCTGTAAGGTTCGTGATCGTTATTTACAGTTGAGATTTGACTTAGTGGGTTAATGTTAGTCAAGGATGCCTCTGAGAAGACGAAGAAGCCATTATCAACAGCTCACTGAGTTTGAACGAGGTCGTGTTGTAGGGCTACGAGAAGGTGGGTTTTCTTTCCCAATATTGCTGAAAGACATGGCAGGAATGTATCCACTGTGCATGAGTATTGGCGGCAGTGGTCAAGGGGAGGTACTGCCTCAAGAAGACCAGGTTCCGGGCGGCCACGTGGTACTACTGAGAGGGAAGACCGTCGTATTCGGCGTATGGCTGTGGCTAATCGTACTGCGTCTGCAGCTGAAATTCGAGCTGCAGTTGGCACCACAGTGACACAACAAACTGTTACAAATCGGTTACTTCAAGGACAGCTCCGAGCCAGACGCCCTGTACAGTGCATTCCACTGACTCCAAACCACTGCCGTTTGAGACGTGAGTGGGGTCAAGCTAGAGCTCATTGGAGGATGAAGTGGAGATCTGTTGTGTTTTCTGATGAAAGCCGGTTCTGCCTTGGTCACAGCGATAGCCGTTTGTTGGTTAGAAGGAGGCCAGGTGAACGCCTGCTAGTGACCTGTCTGCGGCCTAGACACACAGGGCCTACTTCTGAAATTATGGTTTGGGGAGCAATTTCGTATGACAGCAGGAGCACTCTCGTGGTTATCCCACGCATCCTGACTGCAAATTTGTACGTCAGTCTAGTGATACAGCCTGTTGTGCTGCCATTCATGAACATCATTCAAAGGGGTGTTTTCCAATAGGATAACGTTCGCCCTCATACCGCTGTTGTAACCCAACATGCTCTACAGAGTATCGACATGTTGCCTTGGCCTGCTAGATCACCAGATCTTTCTCCAATCGAGCACGTATGGGACATCATTGGACGACAACTCCAGCATCATCCCTAACCAGCATTAACCGTCCCTGCATTGACCGCCCAAGTGCAACAGGCATGGAACTCCATCCCACAAACTGATATCCGACACCTGTATGACACAATGCATGCACGTTTGCATGCTTGCATTCAAAGTTCTGGCGGTTACACCGGTTACTAACGTACCAACATTTCACATTTGAAATGGCTCTTCTCGCCAATGGCTCTACCTGCGATTTTGAAACTTTAATCAATTAAATATGTTACCTAGGCAAATGTATTTCTAAAATTTCATTACTGTACAATAATTTTTTCTTGGTGTTGGGATTTTTTTTTCGATCAGTGTAGATAATAGTCAAAAACAGATCATTGGCAAATAAATTTTGAAACATTTTGTGCTTTAAATTGTAATTCCTTTTCTTGTCGTCATCTTAATAAATGAAAGCAGAGAAGTGATTGATGATTCCGTTCTGCTAGTGGTGTAAATACTGGTTCCAGTTTTGAATCGAATCTTTCATCCAATGGGAAATGGGTTGCCGATCCTCTAATGTCGCATGTTATCATTAGTAATTTCGAAGTACTACAATGAAGCCATCGGGATGCTTGATTGAAACAGAGAGGGAAGAAAGTGATTTTTTTTCCGATTTCTGTTTGTTTTTCGGTCGGACGGTCGGTCTAATGCCACTTGGTCCTACCAAGCCGAATGAGAATAGCTCTTTCGAATGAAGGCAGAAGTGTGCGCCTTTCGTTGTTAACGAGCCCCGTTAAGGTGAAAGTAAGACTTTGCTCGAACATACACGACACAACCCTTTTTAGGGGGCGGTCAAACTCATTCCTACACTCATTCATCCATCCGCAAGTCAGAATTCAGATCCGAATCAGGGACCGACTCATCCCTGATTCAGTACCCCCAGGGGTATCATTTGTAATGGGAACTTGGAGGAATTTGCAGCCCGACCTATTGAACGTGCCCCAAATGTCATTAGCCAGAACGACGGTTTTTGACCGAGACGAGGACAGGTCGCTAGTTTTCGGTTACGAGACCGACGCTCTGCCTGGTTGGCAAAGCAAAATGCTAACAATCATGCAAATTTAGGCAGAAACGTTGCCAAAGACCAAATTACAGAGGTAGAACTGAGGAGGATGGGAGTTTTTATTTATATTAGAAAGACTTAAAATCAAATATTAGATGGAAATGTGCAAGGATTTTCTCATGCTATCCGTATTTATTTGCCGAGAAATATATTTGAAACAGAAAAAGATTTATGAAATTTTCTTAAAAAATCGTTCCGTTATTGATTTGAAGCTATGAAAAATTAAAAATGCAACATATTATCTTAATGATGGCGATACACTTTTTAAATTAAAAATTCCTTTTAAATTTAAAAAGTCTAATTAATACGCGATTATCTTTCTTTATTTTATAAAATATTATTCGTGTTTTTGCATTCAAACATACAATTTTTTTAAAAAATTTTAAGAGAGATTAAATTTAATGCTATCAGAGAGCTTTAGCAGAGTGGCATGTTCTTAAAAACGAAATTATGTATTGTAGGTGAAAAGCGAGACGGTTGTCAAAGAAAAGACTGGTGTCGACAAAAAGGAAGAGGTATGATCTTATCTTCTCATTCTTTTTCTTCCCTGAGTGGCACTTTATGGCCAATGCAAGTTTTTCGTGCAGGAGGAGCCAACGGGATACGCTTTGAAAGCATCGAAGTACATCCCTGAACTTGTGGAATTGGCGAAGGAATATGACGGTAAGTAATTTTATCTGAAAACTCATTTAACAAAACTATTGACTTTCGGACATCTATTTTACACGAAATTAGGGGAGTAGCAATCTTTTGAAGGAAATTGAGGGTCCTAAATATAAACACTTCAGATAATGTAGAATGGTTATGAAAAATACTATGTACATGAGTCACCTGGCTATCACAGAAATTCACAGCAGATGAATCAATAGTATGAAAAACAACTATTACATTTTAAAAATTACACAAATTTAATTTGAAAGCTTCGAAATTAGACTGTCATTTCGAAAATTCAAAAGGACAACACCTACTTTTCTTATTGCATTTTCTTATTTTTCTTATTGCGATTTCCAGAGATTGAAATGATACTCTTTGGCACCGGAATCACTGGCACCGGATGAACTAGGAAGAAAAGTGAAAACAATCAATGAGGAAAGAAAAGCAACAGAAAGTAAAATCTTTTGTTGTGTTCCAGAAAATTCTATGTTACCTCTTCTACATGCGATGGCATTTTGCATGCGGTGCACAGCACTGCAGCAGACGCCATGGAGAGAGGATTCTGCGTAACCTGATATCATCTTTGAAATAAAAAGTTTTTGTATTAAAGGCATACTTTTTCCATCCTAAGCATCCTAATAGTTAGAATAATCACTGGAGTAAGATAGGAGATCTTGACAGTAACGGAATCTTGAAATGGTGCTGGTGAAGATAACTATGACTCCAACCAGTTGAGTTAAGCAGAATACCTCGCACATACGAGAGAGCGTCTCTTATATCCACAGGATGTCCTATGAAGCCTTTCTGCAATTCGGGAATGACGCAGTTAGGCAATATTTATAGACAGCGAGTGGCAACGCACTTCAGACTGTCACCTTACGATCGATCACGACGGTGACTTATAGATTCAGCAGAGCGGGATCAGAGCCATGACTGGAAAGTCGTTTTCTGGCGAGGGCCTCCGTTGTTTTTTCTTTTTAATATGCTTAGCTCCGAGGTGTAGTGCTTTAAACTGTCTGGGCGGAGTTTTTTTGTGAGTGCTACAGATAGTATTCCAACACTACTTATAGTTTTGCTTCATGGAAATCACAAGTGTGTATTGCAATTTGAAAATCTCGAAAGGTTTTCACTGCAATCATAACTGTTAGAGTATATATGTCGTTTTCATACGACTCTTAATGCATATCTCAAAATATCTTAAATCAAAATTTGCTTCAGCTTCTTTGAATGGTATTATGACAAGGGGCTCAAAAATCGGGATGAGTTATTTTTTGTATTATCTTTTTGAAGTTCTTTTCCAAATAGAGAAATTATGGCGGTTTTCAAACGTAACTTCCTGAGCAATCATCTTTCATTTGTGCAAAAGTAGCCACAACAGATACAATCCTTTTATATGTGGAATAATGCTTCCGTGAAGTGCGGTCATTCGAATCTCAGCTAGCCAAAGAAACCAATGAGACAAACTTGAAAAAAAGTTTTTTTTTTCCTTTTCACAATCTTTGCAAGACAGTTTCCTTTAAAAACAAGATTGTTAAACTCGAGATCAATTTCTGCTGTCTGGTCAACAGAACAATGAAAGTGCCCGTACTGAGATTAATTTATAAAATATTAGTTATTTATCCGTGACTTACTTAAAGAATCTTTTAGTAAATCACGGACTGTTAGTAAAGACAGTCTCATCGCTTTCTTCAGTTTCCTTGCATATGCATCAAATGCCTAGGTGTAAGTAAATGCAGAGAACTGGAGTGTGTTGCCATTCTAGCTAGTAGGGAGAATTTAGAATCTCCAGTGAAATTGAGAAAATTGTTCCTCATGCCATCGGTGACCTGTTTTTCATTTTATGCGGTTTATAGTTTTGTGGATTCGAGCCAATTCGACGTTGTTGTCTGATGCGAGTTAAAATGAAGAAAATTATTCCACATTAAATCCTAACTTAGCTCTCTGATGCATAATTGTTGAAATTCGGAATTTTCTCGCTAGAGTAATATTCCTATTTCTGAATCGCGTAGGTAATATATGCGTTTGTCGTATACGCAGATATCCTCTGAGGCCTGGGGCAAGGGTTTCAAAATCCATTGGCTAAACAGACATCGCATTTAAGACATCGAGTAGGGAAAAGGTCTCAAAAAAAGTCCCATGACATTCTATTGACAAAATCACTGAACTCTACTTCGCTGCGGATCTCGGTTTTTGGCAATGTGAGGCTACAGGCTCAGAAATATTTTGAGGCATGGTAAACCCTATGGTTGACAAAAATGTAGCAAGATAAATTTATTCCAGGTTCAACTTTATCTTAATATTCCTTTTGTGATACTGTTATGTATTTGAAGGCAATTCCTAACGCAGTTATAGCTTTTATTTCTTATTTGTATATATACTATGCCTTTTTATCGAACTATTTTATATACTAAATGATTTTGTTGTGTATAGATCAATGAATCTTGTATTTTATTATGCACGGACAATTTAAAGCAACGGTAATTGAGTTTCTTAGCGATTTTCATGATTTCATGAAAATAGTTCCATTTTAATATCAAGATCATTTATTCAAACCCTGGTAAATATGCTATAGTATACGAATAGGAAAGAGAAAGTCATGAGAAAATATTTTGAACTTATAAAGTTTCAAACCGTAATTACACGACCCGAGAAGATTCAAACGAGCCACGTGCTACCCCTTCAACCCCTCTTGTGGTTTTCTGGTTTTCATTGATGCCCGTCGATTCTACCGATAATTTGTCTGTAAACTGCCCAGACATCAAAGGAACCCAATAAACCGCAAGAGGTGTCTAGAAGGGAAAAGCGTGGTCTATTGGAATCTTTTCGGGTCGTGTAAACACGGCTTAAGAAAAAAATTTGCAGACGCAACGTTTTGATTCCACAAGAACTTTACTTAACGCTCTATTTTTTCCTCATCACGTTTAACGATGAATGAATCCTTTTTGTTTAAAGAAAAAGTTGAAATTTCCATGAAACATATCAAAGGGGAGACTTGAACAATTGATTTTACCTTCTGTTTAGCAATATGATACACATCCTACATACCTCGAGGCAAGAGGCGACCGCCTTCACCACCTGTGCGGAAATCTGGTCCTGGTAAAACCCGACTTACTTCGACACAGCTTGAGATGTCAAATTTTATATGAGCGATTTGGCCAAACTTGTCTTTTAAATGTTTTTAATTCATAACATCGCAGTCGGACAATACACGCAGCATAAAACATTTACAAACATGAAAACAAGAAGAAATTCATACATTACACTATTTTAACTTCATTTTCAGAGTCATCATTTAAATCCATATGCACACTAACATCAGGTCTCAATGCCTTTCTTTTCAACAGCATAACTCTACAAACTACATTCACCCTCGAATCTCATCGGCTTTTCGCTGACTAGCGATCCACTTTGCAACCGAATTCCGTGTGACGTCACCATAATGTCAATATTGTTATATAGCTTCATTGTTGAAACTATACTTCTGGAAGTGTTCAGATCATTAAACATTAGCTGCAGTTGTTGTTTTTAATTCTGTTGGCGGCCACCAACCCCCTACAAGATTTCAATCCCTATGTCACCCAATTATTGTCTGTAACGAATTGGTTCTCATCCACCTCAAGATAAAAAAGCAATTTAAGGTGTCCAAATACGTTCAGAGGACATTTTTTGAAAAATTGGATTTCTTAAAAACTATTTAAAACTATGTTTTTTAGTTTTGTTGCGAATTATTATACAAAATGCAACTAATACAAAGAACTTGTTTGAAAATATAATGTATTTTGAGAAATAGGAGTATTTGTAGTAAATTTTAATGATATTTAACCAAAACGGTTAACAATCTACATAAAATGGTAATGCAGAAATCCCATTTCACTTTGTACACAAGTTATAGAATATAATGAACCAAAATCTAAGAAACATTTTGAGATGCAAAGAAGTGATTAGTAAAAATATGCGTATAAATGCATCTTTTCCGTAAATTCACTATTTCATTTTTCTGAAAACTCCTAGAAATGAAAAAGTATTTCACCAACAATACAACTTTTGGTTCATTTCATTTCCCATATCATTTATACAAACTTCATTTTTAACTTCATTCATTAAAAACACAAGCTGATATTTTAATGCAAATACCTCTATTAGTTTTTCAGATATCATGTTAACTTATGAAACTGAAAGTTTTGAGAAAATTGAAATTGAAAGACCCATTTTAGCTGAAAAATTCGTGGATGATAGGTCAGGTCTTCTTTTTCCTTGAAAAGATAAGCTGCTTTGGAAAGAAGAAAGCCTAAAACTATAAGAAATAACAATTTAAAAAAAAATTCGCCAATGTGGTCAATAACCAAGGTTTAAACGTAGTCGGATGCCTTAAGCCTGAACAATTGATTATCTACTTCTACTGGCGTCTCTTTTCTGCGTTAAAGGCTTCTGGTCTTTTGCAGAGATTTGGAGGGAGAAAGAGATCCTTGGGATTTTCGACAAATGCGACGGAGAGATGATCAGGGAAGAAGCTTTCCGGGAAATGGAGACATCCGTACGACTGCAGACGGACAAGATAATGAGAGAAGAACTGCGCCGACTCACTGAAGTAAGATGGCCTCTATGTATGTGATTTCTTGCCTCAAATGGAAATTTGTGTTTGGACGAAATTGTACTTTCTGCTCATTCACTTATTATTATTCTGCCGAGCTGGCCGTTGCTTCACAATCACCACGAGAATCGAAACCAATTCCTTCCGGCATTGCTATTCTTTCCTGAGTGTGCCCTCTTGGCATCGGGATTAAATGAATGCCGTACGTGTTCAACGCGTTATAAGAAACATAAAATGAGTTACATTTATTTCAAAAAGTTGTTTTTTAAAGTGTTCGAGACATTTTTATTTGAGTTTGATTAGATGTTCAAACACCTCCATTCTCTACCGCATTTTTTATGGAGTGTGTCAATAGCGGTGTCTTACCGGAATCAGCTCACTTAACAATAACAAAATAAAAATTTAATGTGAACGGGACATTCTTTCCATAAAATAATGAATAGAAATGTGCTTATGTAGAAAAGAAAAAGAAATACAAGTACCCGTAAATGGATACATGGGATAAATGGATACATCACATTTTTTTAACAGTCTTGTGCTGGAGCTCATTTCTTTGATTATGGTATCTAGATGTTTTGGGAACTTATGTTTGCCTTTTATTACTCCGTTGATTGTTTCTTTGAATATTTTTGATACTTGCCTAACATTTCTTTAACACATCAAAGGGATTTATAATTTTATAATCTACGTTTTTTCTTTGGAAATCACTGCTAATTTTAGCTCTGGAAAGTTCTATAAATTATTGTTAGTAGAACTATAGCTAGTTATGGAATAGTTATCGGACTTAGTTATGTCTAAGATGTCCGTGATCATAACTTTTGAGATAATTTTACAATTTCTAAAATGTTTTGGCCAAAAATTGGAACTAAAATTTTTTCCTTTATACCGATGTAAAATTGTTGAATAAAAAAATTAGTCTTTTTGGAAAATTTTTAATCGAAGCAATGATGAAGCATTGTCAAAAAGATTGAGATATTTTTCATTTTTTAAAGAAGGGAATCCGTTTTTTAATGAATAAAATAACTACTGATTATTTCATTGTCAATGCATTTGATTTTTAGACTGACCAGCCAACTCAATTTAGACAGCTCAGTTATTTTAGGCAGCTCCAAACGATTGTCGATTTCACACAGAAATCGTATTTATAAAAACCAACGGTGTCCGAAGACTTCGCTATATCGACAGTCCAATTATCGGAAGTCCTACTCATGAATTCATTTTCAGTAACACTGCAGGTAGTGTTATTGTTCACAATGTATCGCATTTACCGCGCCATAACGGGTGAAAAAATCATTGTTCTCTTACGAGTTCCTGCCTAATACAGAATTATTTTTAAGGTATTTGCAACAAAAAAATGGAAAGTACATAAAAAGAACGGATCAGTTTGTCTATGTCCTGAAATCTTTTATACAAAGTTTTTTTAATGTTTTTATAGGAAAGCAAACATGAGAAAAATCCGTATCAGAGGGCTCCCCATAAAGGTAACATCAAAACACAGGAGGGATTTTTATCCTTCATAGTTTGGAAAGTCGCTGGATGTACGCAAATAAATCAATGTTCAATTTGAAGTATTAATTTTGCGATCCCTTAATTGAGCTTTATTTTACTTTCGAGACAGAGAATTAATCTTGGTTTTACTCCTTAGAAATATGCTCCCAAAATTATATCGGTTGCATTGTAGAAGTATATGTAGTCTCTTGAAATTAGAATAAGAATACAACAAAGGTTGTTTGATTCTATCTCTCGGATGACAGCCTATATTAGCCTACATCATTCCGATTAGACTTTTTATGGTTACTTTTAAAAAATCTTTCATGCTGCTCCAAAACACACTTACGAACGAAGAGCTCTTCTGACATTTGTTTTTAAAAAATCGGACAGAACTAGCTGACTGAAAAAATCCGATTTCTATTTCTCACTTTCCTAGAATTTTGACCTTTCAGGCTTTTGAAAAAGATCTGGGCAAGAAAGGAAAAAAAGGGGGCAAGAAGGGAAGGAAGAAAGGAGGCAAAAAGGAGAAAGGCAAAGGAAAAGGAAAAGGAAAAAAAGAGAAGGACCTGACTCCGAATAGGTGGGCATGCTCTCTTTTCTTGGGGGGCAGAGTCGAGGCGCTTTGACTCGAAGTTCTTTTTTTCCGCAGGAGCTTCGAGTTCCTCGTGGAGGAGCTGATCAAGGAGAAAATAATTGTCGACTACCCCAGGTTTTTCCTGTCTGATTTCATCGGCGACTACAACTACGTGGGGTCTGTCCAGGATCTTGAGAGTGACCCCGAGAAGGACGCCATGCCCTGCCTGGGAGACATCCGACGAATAATGAACGAGTACTGCATCCTGCCCATGGGTTCGTCCTTAAAGAAGGATACTTATTTAGCATTCACCACATTTGCCTGTTTCTAGCACAATGAAAAAAAAAATTCAAAGAAGGTTTTCTTGATATAAATTCGGCCTAATTAGTAAATTGCATTTATCTATTAAGAAAGATCCTCGCAATGACGATTAGAGAATAACTTGAAATTTATTTAAAAGTCGTAACATCTAGTGACAAGAACGAAAAATAAAAACATACTTATCGAATGACGCACATCTACTTGAAATAAACACAACAACAACCAACATCTCAAAGATTCGGTCCATCGATCTATCTACTCCAATATTTGGGCGATAAACAAAAATTTATCTTCTTCAATGATATGCTAACAAATTAAAGGCGGGTGATCTTGACGAAAGTATGCTAAGTAATGCGGATCAAATCGTAGTATTATGACTCCCGCCTTTTAATGTGTTAATAACGATCATCTTATTAGCATGGGCCACGGTGGCCTGATGGTAAGGTCTCGGCTTCGGAACCGGAGGGTTTCAGGTTCGAGACTCGATTCCGCTGAAGAACCATCGTGTGAGGGGGTCTCTTGCACGTTAAATCTGTCAGGCCGAACGTCCTCTCGCTGGTGTGGTGAGGAAGGTGCCAGTTCAGGTGTCGTCCGGGTCATCTGACGGTGGTTCAAAATGACGAGGTCAGTCCTAAAATAGCCCTCGTGTTGCTTTAAAGTGGGACGTTAATATAACTAAACTAAACTAAACTTATTAGCATATTGTATTAGATTTTTACTCTTGTGTGACTGCATCGAATGAGTTGGATTCGAAAAATTTGAATCCGATTGCGGATGCTACCGATATAAATAGGAGATTTTTGACTTATTCCCAACAGGTTTGAATCTCTAGTCCGAAATATCGTAACATGATAATGTTTTAGACAGGATTCATCTAGTCTTATTTTATTTAAAAGTTTGTTCTGAGCGGCAACAATGCGCATGCCGTAAAAATGCATATAATGCAGTGTGAGGATAGCTTGCCTAAGTAGAAATTCATGAACTAAGATCATGATAAGTACTAAAATACAAAAAAGTATTTTGAAATATTTATAAAAATTAGAGAACATTCTAACAAAATTGACATTATATCATTAAAAGGCTTACTGAATGATTTTTCGGTTTGTGCGAAAATATGTTTTCCTGAAAAGATGCTCTTTAAAGTTAAGAAAAATATTGCGATGTGAATGTATGTTTTTTAAAACAAAAATCTGATTAAAATTTAGAGAAACCTTTTTTAATTAGTATCTACCGAACAAAATGTAACTGCTTGCCACTTTTTATGGTTATTTATCTGTTCAATAAAGATCCTTGAATTATTTGTGCACCAAAGCATGTCTTAGTTTTCGAATGCAGAAAAAAAATTAACCCTCATATATTTACATTACTTTCTTTCTGGAAAGGTTAGCTTGTAGAGAATGCCATACGTTAAAAAGAAGTCCCTCAGATGATTAGGGAAAGAAAAACAGCAAGTTTCATCCCCAGCCATCTAAAGGCCTTATCACACGGCGAAATATTGATCACAGTTTTCGTCAGCAATTTTTCTTTTCTACCTTCAAGAACCGTTTAAACAAGTTTTTTGTCATGTCAACTTTTTAAACCAGCTTGAAAATGCCGAGGATAGGACGGAAATATTGTCTGCAAACGAAATTCAAATAATCATGTGAAAGTTTGAAGTGACGTCACTTTCGTTGTCGTTTGCTGTCGAAGAGTGTGGACTATATTTCGCAGTGTGATAAGGCCTTTAAGATGATAAGACCCCGGACTCATGAGATGGCAGAGAAGGCTCGCATTTTACGAATAACTATTTTGGCATGCGTAGAATGTTGTATCTATTGCGGTTAAGAGGTGATAATATTTTTCGTCTTATTAATACTGCTGTCTTGTAGGATTTCAATTTTACACTTTAACTCTGAAATTTGTTTCATTTGAGATAATACAACTTCTACTAAATTATCAAACTGGCATTTAATTGCCTCCTGCTCTTTCTTTTTAATTCCATATCTGGATTGAGCAAAAGTGGATCAATTGTATTGATACTTGTTGACGCTGTTTGTTCTTCGTTCAAAACATCATGGATCTTCATCATTTGGGTGAAGTTAATAACTCTATTCATCTCTTCTCTCTCTCTATATATATATACAGTATATCAGATGATTGAGACTTGAGTTTATCAGTTCACCGTGTCACTGGGGTGCCAACTGTGGCTTGAATTTCAGCCGCATGAGCACTATGTCGAATATAGAGGGCATCCCTCTCAGTAGAGCCACATGGCGGCCCAGAATCATGTCTTCTTCAGACAGTACTATCTCTTGACCACTGCTCCCAAAAATCATCCACAGTGGATTCATTCCGGCCAAGTCTTTCTGCAATATCGCGAAAAGAAAATCCACTTTCTCGTAGTCCAATTGCTCAACCTCGTTCAAACTCGGTGAGGGCTTCTTTGTCTTCTTAAAAGGATTCTTGGCTAATATCAACTAAATACGTCAAATTTCAAAGATAAATAAGTCTCACGAACTTAACAGCATACATTTAAAGCAAACTTGATTTTCATGGTCTGAGTGACACTACATGCACCACACTTACGTGTGGAGCACGAAATTTGAAATGATGTCAATCTTTCAGATGGATAAACACTACTAAAAAATAATGTCTATCTGACGCAAGTCTTTCTTGGTGAAAGAATTTTTTCAGCCAGTGTATTCTTTTTTCTTTGCAGTAATAATAAAGTATTTGGGAATTAATATACAGTATTTTGCAATAAGTATAAAGTATTTCTAAAATCTATTGAACGAAAAAGATGCATTCTTTGTGATGCCCAAAGTGAGATGTGAAGGGTTTTGAAGAGGTCACAGAGTTATTATTGCTCCCACTATGTTGATGCTAGTGAGTCCTTTCAGAAGAGGTCTTCTTTGGATACGCGGAAAGAATAAGCTTCATTTACGAGCAGTATTTGATAGAAAAATATGTCATTCTCATTCCCTTAGTTTTGACTCACAAGATGATTACATCTATTACCTAATTTTTGCAACTAAATGTATACGTATCGGCAAATTTCACGCGATAGTGCATGTTCTGTTTTCTCTCAGTGGTGTATTTTATCGAGGCTTTTTCCTTTCTGAGAAGAAAAGTGGCATTTTCCCCTCCGCAGGTTCCCACTCGATCCATTCGAAAGGGGCGTACGTCAAGTCCATCCTGATCGCTGGTCCTCCTGGTGTAGGGAAGAAGTCTCTCATCCACGCCGTCTGCAGCGAGGTGGGAGCGACCCTCATCGACCTCTCCGCCAAGAACGTGAACGGGAAGTACCCGGGCAAGGAAGGGCTTGACATGCTCATGCACCTCGTCTTCAAAGTGGGAAGGCTAGCCCAGCCAACCCTCATCCACATCGACGAGGCAGAGAACTACTTCTGGAAGAAGCAGCCCACCAACAGCGTCCTGGTGAGCAGCCATCTCCCTTTCTGGACCGAGTACCAAGTGACCTCGGACCTTTGCACACTAGATATTAACACATTACCTGTAACTAATCACGCCTGATATCAGGACTATCTATCTGATTAAATGACCCCTTCTTTGCTGTCTTTCAGCTGTAGTAGAGAAGGTGTCATTTAGTAACATGGATGGTTTGGTACTAGAAAAGAATGCAATCTACGAGTTGTCTCGTAGTTGTTAGTCAGCGTGTTAAGATTCCTTCTTGTTTTCCACGACGCCCTGCTATGACATGAAAGTGTTTTTTGGGAAGACAACCAACAGAGGGCTTTCCATCTAAGATAATGAAATGTTAATTTTTTTTACTAATTAAAATCTCTTAATAATGAATATAAAATTGCTCGATGTACTCGGTTTCTTGGTAGCAGATGGTTTATATAAAGAGCAGTAATAACATCAAATTCTATTCTAATGCTGCTGGTTGGAGATAATTCAGAGAGCTCGTCTCCCAACTCTCTAAAACATATCTGCAATGTAACAGGATTTCAGCATTTTCATCGATACAAACAGAAAATTTTATTATCTTTTTTTTTTTAAATCGACTTAGACCTCTGATTTTCGAGTCCGATAAAACCCGTTTTGGACTTATGCCCATATGCTTGTTTCATTGGTTTTTTACACAACGATTAAAGAAGCATAGGAAATTTTGAAATCTAGCAATGAAGAGTCATGTTTCTCTATCAGAAGTAGGATGCGGACATTTAATATATTTAGTTAATATATATTGCTCCATATATTTAGACCCATATCTCGTTACATTTGGCGATTCTGCCAAGTTTCATACACCACAAAATTTGATGAAAGGATACTCAAAGAAATTTCCTTTTTCCTACGTGCATTTGTGTTAAGTTGGTCGCAGACAAAACATCAAGGCAAAAGGGAGGATTTCATCGAAGCCTTGGGGTCAAATAATTGTTCCAAGATTTCTTCATGAACTAAAAAGTGGTTAATGTGAAGCAAGAAGAAACTTTTGTCGCGAGTACCTCTTCAGCCGTGCCGTTTCGCAAAACCACTTCCTTTCTTTATTTCGGTATCTGAAGATGCCATTAAGACAATCCCGGGATTTCAGTCCCAGTTATGACTCTCCAGCGTTTTTAGCAGTTTGTCTCGGAAAACGTCAATAATTCAATGGTTGCGAGAGAAGCATTCTAAAGTACAAACAGTAAGAAAGCGCCGATTTCAATGTTAACTTTTATTTTGAAACCTCCAACGGACATTAAGATGCTTTTGTCATCCAGAAACACTGAGATGTACTGTTTTTGTGGAAGAAGCTCCAGTCTCCAGCGATGCTCTTCTTCCAGGTGGAGGCGATGCGCCTGAAGAAGGAGCTGCCCAAGCTGATGAAGGCGATCGGGCTCGAGGATCGCCTAATGGTGATAGGGACAACGGTCTCCCCGTTCGACGTCGACCTGAAGGGCCTCAGCTCCTGCTACAGCAAGATCATTTGCATCCTGGCACCGGACCACAACTGCCGGAGGGGTGAGCGGGAGAATTCTCCAATTACACATCTATCTGTCTGTCTGTCTATAGAGAGATAGATAGATAGATATAGATATATTCAGTACGAAACAAAACTAAAACTAATGTTCCCTGTTCAGGAGAAAAAATTAATCCCATTACTTTGGAGTAAGTTTGGTATTGATTTTCAAAAAACGCAACTGGCAAAATGTAAGTGGAATTAAATGTGAAATATTGACAGAATCAAAACGGTTTTTGGGAAAACAGACAAAATAATTACTTAATTTTCAAAGAGGGTTATAGAAGTTTCAATTTATAGCTGACCGGCTGATCAGAGTGACGAAGTCTCGAATTCGGTCCAAAACTGGATTTAGCCAAATATCTGCTATGGGTGTGAGCTTGTATGTCAACGTCGTTATGCCAAAGTGACTTGTAATTAGTCTTCATGAGGGAGTATTTTGAAGAAAGAGGAAGTGATTTAAGAAGATGAAAAAACTTCAAAATGTTGCATTTAAAAATAATTCGATAAAAATAAAGTTCAGATTACATTTTAGTAAAATATTTGAAATAATATGATCACTTGGTGTCTTTGGTTTTGGTCAAAAGTTTTATCAAGAGTTGGCTCTACGACTCTGAAAAGTAAGTTGAAAGAATGCAACAATAGTGTACTGAGCTGATTTAATTCAATGGTCTTTCTTATGGAAGACAAAAATATTCATTTCCTTATCTTCTAGACAGGGCAGGTTTACTATTCTCGAGTTGATTTGAATAACATAAAACGTAAAATTTGTGAGAATTTCCTTGACTGCAATACAATTTATTTTGCAAAGATTTTCACAGTTTTTGAGTGAATTGAAAAACATTTCTTAACTTACTTGTAGAAGAACAAAACACAAGGATGTGATGCCAGCATGCTAGTTATTTTTTATTCTCATTAAGAGCTTTTCTTTCAATGCTTGTTTTTTTCTAATTTTATTAAATTAATTTTATGTTGTAATCATCAAGCCATTAAAAATAAAGAATGGTACGAGATACTGATGTCAGCGAATTGGTACTTGGTTAAAGAAGGAGACATCATTTCCCTGCCCACTACGAACACGGTGTCACAGGGGCTGCATTAGGCTCTTGAATGCACTGAGAATAAAATTTTCATGTCTTAGTGAGGTAGGAAAGGGGCCCCACAACAAAATCTGAAGGAATTAAAAGACGGTTTCGACTTGCCGGCGTCAGATATGCTATGGCATCAATCATGATCAAAATAAAAGCTTTCAGGAACTTTGAAGAGAGATTTTGCCAACATTGCACATGGAAGATGTTGTCTGAGAATTTTCGTCATTTGTGAAAATATTTCGATTGTTCCAATTCTTTCTAACTTTTTGAAATGCATTTAGTTGCTTGGAATTATCTTTTCTAATTTTGAATTCATTTCAGTTAGGAAAAAAATAATGAAATTGTGACTTTTATTTGATTATAAATTGAAATTCACTAGAAAGGACTTATCATGGAAAAAATACAATGCTACTGAACTAGATTCATTGATTTATTACCTTCAAAAAGAGGTCCTTTACAAAATTTTCAATTTGGAATTGAAAATTAAGAGAAAAAAATAATCGCTAAAGCACAAGGATAATACTATCATTAGTAACGATGCAGTTTTCATTTTACTTAACTTTTCTGTAACCATAATAATTTTAGTTTGAATAAGGATGAGCTTATCGCCTTAGATATTGAATCTAATATATAAAAATGAATTTTTGTTTGTATGTACATGTGCTGCTGTATATTCATTCGATTGCAATGAAACTTGGTTAACTTATTGCTAATATCCACGGGATGGTTATAGGCATAGGCAATTATCTAAAATTAAAAAAAAATTAGATCGATTTACCGTATCGATTAAGTATTTCAAAATGAATCCGAAAGATAGATTCATTGACAACGTTTGATTTTAAATGTATCAAACATGAAGAAAATAAATAGAATCGTGTGAAATAATCGGTCGAAATCATGCTAAGCCTAACCTGATTATTGTTGGGGGAAAAAGCAGGAGCCTTACTCTTCCTTGGAGGGATTTGGCTTCAGATTTTTGACTCGAAAGTTAGTTTTTAAGTAATAAAAAATGAACCGGAATAAAAAACAGTCTATGCTCCATTCTTCACCATAATCTATCTTTGTGCTAAATTCCACCCCATTCCGTTCAGCCGTTTTGTCGTTATTGTCATGAACAAACAACCATGCAAACTTTCACATTTATAATATTAGTATAGATGAATAGCTAAGCTATAAAAATAGCTATTATCATGGAATCGCTGATTTAAACATTTTTCCAAAGCATCCCCTATTTCAGCAGTCCTGCTGGCTTGACTCCTCGTTTCTCTTTCCAGCCCTGTGGAGCGAGATGATACTGAAGAACAAAGGAACCATCACCTCGGAGCTCGGTCTTAGCACCTTGTGCGGTGTTTCGGACGGGTTCACAGCAAAGCACATAAAGTACGCCGTGGAGCAGGTATGAGAGCTCATCTGGTCTTCGAAAAAGTGACCCAAACCCCCTTGGTAAATCTAAATGCACCAGTAGTTTCTTTCACTGCAAGTTGTCACAACTAAGTTTAGCACCACGGGAATTTTTCACAGACAATCGTCGCAGGGAATTCTGCCTGTAGCCATTTTCGTTTTACACAAACCCTTAGATTCTCTGACAACAGCCCCCGTGTGTAGTAATTAGAATTCAACTTGCATAGCTGACGGCTGAACATTTCTGTATATTTACCAAATGCGGGGCATTTTTGCAACGTAGCTTTAGTTGAAAGTCAAAGAAATAAATAGTGATAATTTATATAAATTCGTAAAAGATTTCATTTATTGCTTTTAAATTCGTTTTATGCAATAATGCTTCCACAGAGCAAATGAGAATCCATAAGTATTTAATTTTGTTCTTGGATTAATCACTTGGGGTAGGGGGTTGCTGCATTCGGCGAGAGGGGCTTTCGAGTCTTCCTCCTCTCTCAAGAAGTGTTCCCCTTCTGTGTTTCGAAAATGAGTCTCTAAATGTGCAAAGTTGTTTTTTTCGCAGCAGTTTGTTTAGAGATCAAAATATCATTTTTGAGAAATTATGACTTAATCGTTCATTGCATGCATGATTTTATCCTTTAAATAGGATATATATATAACTGTAAAAGTAATTTATGTTTTGTGGAATAAAGAGTGTTCATTGATTTTCAAGGCTTCATAATGCCATGCGATCTTCCAGGTGCTGACCGGCCGCCGCCTCTCTCTGCAGAGCAAGATCCCGCTCTCCGCCACGGAGTTCGTGCCCTTCCTGTCCGACTGCGCCCCGGTCTCGCAGGAGGAGAACGACGAGTACAGGGTGCCTCTCCCCTCTCAATCTGTCACTGCGATTGACTGACACCCATAACACATTTTCTTTCCTAAATTCAAATGGACGTTGCTCCAACGGCATTTTGTCTGCTGTTTTTATTACTTACTAGATATTACCCGCGACTCTATTCGCGTGGAAATTTTGATGTAACTGTACGAAAAGCGATCAAATAATGACAGTAGTATAGTGTGCACGATTCTAATTCACCCTGTCTTTCTGCACGATTCTACTTCAGTTCACCCGTGAAGTCATCTCATCGGAGAGAACCTTTCAACTTCGAACATCGAGTGAAAAGTTCTTGCTTCGGAAAACGAATTATTAGTAGGAGGCAATAGAAAACACAAAATCAAGACAAGAAAAAAAAGTTATCTTCTACATATGCAAAATTTAATTGAAGCATATTGTGTGAGAAGAAAACTCTCCCACAGTTCTACCGAGGCCCGGGAGGAAGTGGGAGCCTTGGCGTTATTTTTTTAGAGCGAGGTGTCACCAGAATCTTAAACAGATAAGTCATCTAACGATGATCTTCCTGTAAGACCGAGTCCTCGCGGAACAGATGAACCAAACACATTGCCACTTTAGAACAATGTAGCAATACAGTGCTCTAAAGCAGGGACTGGAAAGAAGTCTTAAATTCGTGTCCGCGCACATTTATTCTCTTCCTAACATTTTGCATTGTTTTACCGAAAAACGCGTTATTTAATTTCTTGAAGAATAGTTTTTCTGTCACTGCAATACTTTTGTTACGTTTTTGGTTGTTTAAATCTATATATTCCCTCAACCTTGGTTTTTGGGAGAAAACCAGAATCCGGTGGATTTTACTTAACATCAAACCCTGTTGCAGAAAAAAACCTAAATTTAAATAATGTACAACACAATTTTTTTTATTTAAAAAATTAGGCTTGAGCTTTTTTGCTGGTAATGTGTTTTTTAACTGATATTGATCGCATAAACGTTTAGAATAGGGCGAAAGCATATCGTAGGTTATATTTAAATGCTCGGGGGCCATAGGCAAATCATTCTGATCGTCGTGGAGAGAAGTAGGAATTTCCAAATCAACCTCTAGTACATAGCTTTGCGGTGAATCGGGTGTTGTTCCAAATATTTGAAAACTTTCAATTTTATCGGGTATCATCCAAGAGAAATTGGCATATGGCAACGGCATATTCATGGCAAAACCATAAAGATTAACACAGTCTAAAGCTAAAATATAGCTATGATTAACAGAGCTATCATAACTATCAGATATGTATGGGTTATTAGCCTTTGCATATCGTTTTCCCACTAAGAAAATTCCACCTCTCATCTGGTTTTCGAAAAATAAATAATCATTAACGTTAGACAACAACTGTAGTACGATTTTACATTTTTTAATCCCCGCATCAAATGTCAGCTCGCTAAGTGATATATAGTGAACAGGATCGAGTTCGTAATGACTTAAGCTTAGTTTTCGAAAGTTAGTAAAAATTTCTGAGAGCAAAACGCAATCACTTAACTGGTATAATTTCAAATAGTCTTCAAATCTAGCACAGCCAAAGGTATCGTCAACTAATTTAGCATGTGAATAATCATCGTCGCTGATATGCTTTTGAGTGAGCACATTAAAAAAGTTATCCTTTGAAGGAAAAGTTTTAGCATCCAATTTCGAAATATAGTCCAAAAATGAGTAGGGGAAAACCGTTTAAGCAAATAACGGTTGTCAACATCTGCAAAAAATGCGTCAAAAATTTTAAAGGAATGTTTTGAAATGTTTAAATTATGAACTAAAGCGTCCAGCGAAGCGTCTAAGAACTGAAAAGTCGAGTCGAAATAAGTCGAGAAATTTCAAGTGGTCGAGAGTGAACATAGTAAACCTTTCCAGGTTTAAGGATATGATAGTAATGTCTCTATCGATAATCATTGGCATGTTTTTTAATAATAAGTGTGTGTCATAATTACTCGAATTATGAATGACAACAGGAATGAAAAACGTTTTTTTATGTAACAAGTTGCAAAGCTGATGAGCCAACCCAATTACATGATTCGAATCATGAGAATGATGTCGCACTCGAATGGAATTGACATCAAAAAATTCACTACAAAACACGCATCGATATTCACAGTAAGAAGTGGTATCATTTATTTCAATTTTACTTACTCGTTTCATATCATCAATGACTTTGCTAGTAATTGCCATGAGCTCAGAAAAAAAAATTCTCAATTACATTTTCTCCAGCATAATAAGAATGATATATAATATCATTTTCATTAGCCACGATTATTAAAGCATAGCTTACAGGAATATGTTTTTCGATGGACGCTGTGAAAGATATATTCGAATCAAGGCAGGTGGTTGATATTTTCGATAACAGATATTCGAAGTCAGCATATACCACATAGCGGTGTTATACACATTTGTTGAAGTGGTTAAATTTTAAGGACAAATCGGAAGGCATTGATAATCGTTGTGGTTTGTTGTGTAAGCAGAGCTGCTGATGCAACTCTAAAGTTGTTTTTCGGGCGAAGCCGCTCAAGCAATTGACACAGAAATGATTTTCGTTTGTTTTTTGTCATAACAACCGATTGAAATTTCTTATCGGAAAATAGTGATCGTCAACGAAAAATAAGTTGACTTCGCGGTGATTTGGTTTGCCAATATACATCGGGTACACGAGATTGTCAGCATAGCCGACTATGTTAACTCTAAGATTGTTGGCCTTTCCGAAAGATTTCACATTTGAAAGTGTTACTGGGAAATTTAACATTGAGTAATTAATCGAATTCAGAACTGGTTTGTATTTCGATACTCTGTGAGCGTTTGCACGCTGGGGGAAAAGCACAACTAAAATAGCGTAAAGGAAACACTGATTATTAGAGCACTGAAGATTCAGTAATGCGCATTTGCTTTTTTAGATTTGAAGGGAGTTTACCATTTGAACTTCCTCCCGCTATTTCCCTAAAGTTACCTTCATGAACGTCGAGGAATTCCACCTCATTCAAAATACAACCACTACCGTTGAGGATGAAGGCATCTATAGAATTTTGAATTTTGGTAAAGGCTCGATCAATGTGCGGTATGATTTCTGAAATCGCTAAAAGTCTAGCTGCATCGCTGAAGAAATAAAAACTTTGCTCCAATAAGTCCTCATGAACAATTTTTCGAAAAATTATACTGAAACATAATACAAATAGCAATCGTAAGACAGGTCCCCCGGCTCTGCTCAATAGATCATGAATAGCTGTGCGACTCGTGTCGAAAATGCTCTCTAAATCAGATGAATGAATTTCGGCTCGCCAACTTTGCACTACATCACGAAAGGATGAATTAAATCTCGTAAAAATCATTGTGTGTTTCCCTCAGTTAAAGAAACATTAAACCTGCACACTTTTCATGCCTGCAAAAGTTAAGGGGACTTAGGAACGATTCTAATATACACGCACAAATCGGGGGGGGGGGAATATATATCCCTACTCCTACACTCAGTTAGAATTACATAGACTTAAGATGTTCCTGAATGTGTGCTATCCCTTCTAGAAGAACAGGGATTTGGTCAACATGGATGTTGAATCGGTTTTTCACTTCACTTTTGTCGTTGGTTTTTATGAAGACCAGACATAATGTTTTCCTAAAATCCTTCAGCTCTAAGCAAACGCCTTTGCCTATGTATACACTATATGGAGTTGCTATTTTACTCTGTGCGACTTCACTTTCTTTAGATAAATCTACATGGAATTTCCTTTTTTTAGCTGCTGATGAATCAAAGCCTTCTGGAAAAATTTAAAGTGAAAAACTAGTGAAGCAATTAGAGATAACACTCTGAACGAAATCTATTTAAGCGGAGGAGGAAAAAATGCGAATTAGAATCACCATTTTCCATTGTTGTCGATATCCGTTAGAAAGAAGGGACACACACACTTTAGAACCGAACAAGACAAATGGTGAAGGCTTAACCTTCAATTTGACATTTTATACTCCAAATGAAGGACAAATTTTTAAAAACAAAGCTATTTTAGCAAATTTGACTGCGCATGTTCTTATGTAAGACGCAAACCGTATTGCGTATATAATTCAAAAACAACTCTTATGTAAGACAGAAAAATAGTAGGAGGGCTGCATGTTTAACTTTAAAGGTCACATCTCATCTGTTATATTGCGTATCAGCATTGCTACCTGCATAATGAAGACACGACTCGAAAGAAAACGAAAGCAATTTGAACAGGAAAACATTTTTTATTCAAGGGGTCGTACCAATATTATTACATAGTGTTACAATCATTTTTATGCTCACAATACATCAAAGTTACTATTGTAACTATTCGTCGGCATGGCATTCTCTTAGTTACAAAGACAATACTTTTACGTTGAGTGTTACAATCAGTTTTCTTGTTTATAACATAGAAGTTGTCTTTCACATTGTCAAAATGATACACACTTTGTTACAGAATGTTCAGTTTGAGTTATGGTTTCAGTTCCATATTACGTTGTACAATCAAATACTTGTCTGTGGACTGAAGGGCTGTGAAGCTCGCGTACTATTTCAGAATTGTTCAAAATCTTAAAATAGGCGATTTTCATTTTACAGTCCGATTCTGCTGTGTCCATCGAATAAGAGGTAGCCGCCTGTTCACAGGAGATCATATTTTCGTACAGAGAATCAGTGAAACAATGGATCACGTAAGCGTTGGATGAGCCGGTGCGCTTTAGATACATGAAACCATATCTTGGTTCAGGAGCCATCGCCTTAGGCTCAGTTGTGGAACGGTAGTAATGAGTATTTCACGGTTTGTACTCCTCTTTTATACATTCTGTATCGGCAATGACATTCAAACATGTTGCCAGATAAACGTAAAAGATGAGGGAAGTCATGTTGAAACGTGCTTAGGCACGTTTATATCTGTCTTAATAGGCATGACATGTTTGATTTGAGTACGGTGTAAAACAGCACTTTTGCAAGCGAAAATTATTAGCTACAAATCTTTGAATAAACTTTTCGTTGAACACAATGTTATTTGAATCTAGCGGTGATAAAGTATTTTTTCCCCTCACAAATTTGTATAAGAAATGTAGACAAAAATGACCACAGGTAAACGTCGAGGTGCTCTGGTAGCGACATTTGTTTCATATCAGATTCTGAGTATTCTGTTTGATGAAGTGTAAAATCTTAGCCTTCTGTGGAATCGAAGTGAAACTACAAAAATAAAAACAAGTGTTGTTCCTAAAGGCTATCGCAACCCAATGACTTACTTCCGGGTTTTGTTTTAGGATCTAAGTTTACAATAAAACATGAGTAGCCATTAAGTGTCCTCGGCAATTCATCAAAAGCAAACACATCTCCAAATTTTGATCGAAGAATGGAATCGCTGCATGCAAGATTACATAAGCTTTGAGAATTCATTTTAAAAATCAGTCAAAACGTTGCGGTTTTTGGCAATCTCTACGATATTTCGTTATTCCGCATAAACTATTAAATTGACCGTTTCTGTTAGTACCTTAGTAAAACGAATATCCAAAGCCAAATTCGAATTACACAGGATTGAATCATGCATTCCATTTGCATCAAGATCTGGAGTTAAATCAATAACTATGAGCGAATATCCATCCTTATATTCGCTATAACTAATGTTGATATCTTGATTTTGGTGATATCGGCCTAAGTCAGTAAAGAGTCTCATATAACATCTGCTGTAACTGTTAGAAGCATCGAATTTCGGCTGTTAATATTTTGAAGGAATCATGCGATTTCCGTCTAACAGGCAGAGGTATAATAAATCATAATGTTTAAAATTGAATGGATTTTTAGAAAAATCGCCATTATATGCAGTATTAGATACCATACCCAAGATCAATCGCACTGGTACCTGTCCAATAAATGCATTTGGAATAGTTATAGATTGCATTCCTGAAGAAAGCGCGAAGGATTTCAACTCTGTTCTGCGAATGGGCATCTTAATCCAGCCTCTAGAAAGTGTGGTCTCGTGCGCTATTAAAATTGAAGGAGCGACCTTTACTTTCCTAACAAATAATGACGCATGTTATATAACTATTTTGTAATCTTGCGTTGCAGACATCAGAGCAAAGGCATCTTTATTTCTTTCTAACTTAATTCGAAGATTCACAGAATTGATCAGAAATTTATTTTGATTGCCTAAATCGAAATGTAAGGCTCCTATCATGTCCATTAGTTTACTGTCTTTGCAAATGTTATATCTAGTTTTGTATCCCTCGCTGGCGCCCAACACCTGTACAGCGTCCATTTTCAAAGGTGTATCTCTAAAGAAAAGACCTGCTATTAATAGCGATTCTTGAACAGCTTTGGGGGACAGCAAGGCATCGAACATGCATCGATATGCATAATTCGCTTGTGAGAACACTTGCTTATCATTCATTGTCACAGAACATTCCGAAAATAATGTATTCAGCAAGTAATTGACGGGAGCGACAACGTCGGAAGTCCCAATATTTGATCCCCTCTTTTTTGTAATTTTCACTTGTAAATGAAGAAGTGTATGCGCTAAATCGATATATGCGTCACCTACACCACTACAGAAAAATTCAATCGCGGTTTTATCACTCAGAGGTGCAACGGGGAAAATTTCGAATTTTCGTCGGTTGACAGTTGCACAGGATTAACAGTGAACAAATCATAAGCATTAGAGACACAGGCGCATGCTCTTGCATCCATCTTATGAGAATATGTCGGTCGCTGCTTTGGAATTCTTTCTGCTTCGCTTGCGCGAGGCAAATGATTCTTATTGTGCGATTTCTTTCTTTTTATACCCGAACCGCTTTGAAGCTTATGAAGAATGTCATCTTTTATTTTTTTAGACATTTCTTTAAATCTTGCCCTCGCCAAATCTTTCAGAGATGTTCCCGACACAACATCTGATATTACGTTTGAACCGGTTCTCAGAATACGTTTTCCTAAATATTTTCCTGCCTTCATTGCAATGGGAGATATCATTCGGAATTAATTTGAAAACAATCCATATCCTCTTTGATGGCTGACTCCTTGAAAATATGAGCCACCATTCTGTACTTGCGAACAGTAATAATCCTGACAAGCTCTGTGATCCAAATGCATCTTTCTCTAACGAAGTCAGAACCGAAATGATGCTACACAAAATCAGTTGTAGTTTTATACTGCTCTTCGTCGGAAAGAAAGAACCAAGAGCGATTTGCCGCTCGTAAAAATAACACCATCTCCAGAACTGCTTTTTAATTCGACTTCAATACAGTCAATATAATTTTAGCGCAGAGGAAAATACAAGGGTCTTTGATAATTAATAACAATTTGGTCTTCTTTACTTGACATCACAGGAATGATACGATGTAAAGGTGCAATGGTATCTCCCACAAAATGTGATTCTATAATATCTGTATATACATAAATTTCTGTGATTCCTCCGTCTAATTCCAGTTGATTATCCGAAATATGAGTGCCACCATATAATGTTGATCGCTTTAGTCCGAGGAGATCTCTTAGCCCATCTTGGAATGTTACAGAATATGCATCGGGAATATGAATTTTCACTTTCTTATTAGCTGATAGGTTAAAGGCTAGATGTTTAAAAGAGCTGAACAACTGCTCTGCATTTTTATAAAATCCAACTTCTAGTTCTAAATGTTCCGTTTTTTTTTTTTTCACTTTCTCTGGTACTGTCAGTTTATCAGTAATGCTAACTCGAAAATATTCATTCAATGGAGGTCTATCGACTTTTTGCAAGACATGTAATTTCCCTGTTAACACAATGTCTTTTGTCAAACTCAGCATACGCATAAAAGTGGGTGCATATAATAATCTGGATTCAAGTTCGACTTTCTTTTGAACTGTTATTTCGACTTTATTCTCTTTAAAGTCAAAAAGAAAATCTGCAGCTCCTCCAATCCCCGTCTGCATTAAATTGAAATTTATATGCTGAAACAGTTCATGATGCATGTTTTCGATATCGGTATATTTATGATTGAACTTAGTGGTGCGAATTATAAAATGCCTTTTTAGATTTCTTGCAATAATTTTCAGGAAATTGTCCTTGTTCGTTTTTGATGGTTTTCGGAAAACAAAACTCTCCGAATTTTTTATAATTCTGTCTTCTCTAAGTAAATTAAGCATAGTTAACAACCGTGGGGCGTCTGTTGCTGTTAAATGCAGCTCGTTATTAGGAGCAATATGAACAGTAATATTCTTGCGATCCAATGTAAAGGTCACAAAATGCCCACATTTTTCTTCAATAGTTTGGTTAATTTTCTCGATAACATCTTCATCTGCCGTTCCATGCTCTATTTTCACTCTGATATCGTATTCTGCATAGTCCTTTTCAGCAATTTTTGTTTCTTCATATGTAATGGAATATTTATTGTTGTGGTTGCCGATGTTGAACCAAGTTCGTGGAACAAACATTTCTGATAAACCAACTTCCCATGCACCTGTTAATATTATCGGACGCGCTAGTTTCGTCCTGAATGATGCTTGCGTATTTTTGGAAAGAACTGAGTGCTGGAATTGCTAGGTAACGTGATGTAGAAATCATTTACCTCATCCATGTTTTCTTAACCCACGAATTAAAGCGCTCATCAAAACCTTGCCACTTAAACGTAATACTCTTTATTCCTACCTCTGCCTTCGGTTTTGAGCACCTTTTCTATGCGCCAATAATCATCAGAGCGTTTAGAGATTTTTTGAAGTTACTCTGCATAGAATCGTCCTTTTATAGCTTCTGATTTTAGGTCTTGCAACTCAAATGTAGTTGGATGAGAAGAATATACTTTGGATACTCTAAAGACTTCGTCACTCCATCCTGGTAAATAACCTTGTCTAAAAGTTTTGTTTGCTTTAGATATTCTCATTAAATCTCCCTCATTTAGAATCACTTTCGAATTCGTTCTGATAAAACCATATAATTTTTTGAAAATTTGTGGTTCTATTTCTCGCGTCACTTTTGAGGGGGCCATACCAATACAGCGATGTTCGGTGTCATTCACAGGCAGGTCACGATTCACAAGGTGTCACGATTTCTCAAGCAGCTGTCAGATATCTACATACTTATATGAATTTCTGAATGTAAAAACTCTGAACATTTTGTTTTTTAACATTCTATTAAACCTCTCCACGACACTAGCCTTATGATCGCCTTCGGCAGAATAGTGATTGATATTATACCTCCGAAATAAAGATTTTACTTGAGAATTAAAAAATTCAAGGCCTTTGTCTGTCTGATGGTGTTTCGGTTTTCCTTGCTGAAACAACTTTTCAAATGCATTTTTCATAGCTGTTTTCTGCTTCAATGGGATGACATATGCATATTTTGAAAACACATCGATAACGGTGAGTAAGTAGCGAAAACCGTCTTCCCAAATGCCTTGAGTCGACTAGATCACACTGCCATAACTCATTGATACCGTATGAAAGCGTTGCTCTTCGAGGAAATTTGTATCGAACGCTTTTATGTAGGGAATAAGGGTGATGAAGAAAACAGTTTTTTCATAGGGGACTTTGATCATTCCACCGAAAGATGCTCGCAAAATCCTAATAGGCTCCTTTTAATACTCTTTCCATTTCGTGCTCTTCTTTCTCCTCCGGCCACTCCAGCGTATTGACGCTGTGACTTTCGCCTAAGCTTTTGTCACCTTCTAGATTTCGCACTCATTTCTGATTTCCAATCCACCGAGTGGGGATTTTTATCTCGTTGATGGCTTTCCAGAAAACTGAGAAGCCATGCGGTTCGAAATCCTTTTTAACATTCCTCATCAAATATGAAGTCAATCATATTTGAATGTTTAACAGCTTGATTATCGGTAACGAATTCACCCGACTCATTCCAGGAATAGCTACGTGTTTTCAATTTTTCCACGATCGGCGGAATAAATTTTTGGAAATTTGCAGGCACAGAAAGAATGATATTGCGTACAATAGGATCTTCCGATAAATTTCTTTCCACCACTTTTATTGATTTTTCTTTCGAAATATCCTCTTCAATTGTTACACGTACTGGAGGCTTAGGTTCGCTCACAATATGTCGGTATTTGAGAATGAATTGGCTTAATAGTTTAGCTTTTGCATCATCTGAATAACTTGACGCATGTAAGAGATTTTCGATTTGACTTTCAATATCATGCAATCCTGCATCTGAGGTTTTAGAAAAGTACGTTGTCGCCAACTCTTCTGGAACAACAGCCATTCGCTTTGCCATTGTGGTAGATGTTATATTCGATTTCCTATTGCTTTTCCAACAATACCTGCTAGTACTGTCAACACTGGGGCAATTAGCAACGGAAGAGCCCCGCCAATCTGAATTATTTCATTTCTTTTTTGTTTTATTGCCGATTAACTTTTTATTGCCGATTTTTTGAATGGCTTTCTTATATTTCCTTAGTCTCTGAACATCGACAACAAGGTTGCCTTCTAGAATATTTAAACAAATCTCGCAAAAAAAATGCAACTGACTTTTGTTGGCAGTACGTATAATTGCTCTTTTTTGCCCTAGCGATGCAGTGAGCAATAGTTTCAATAAATTATAATGCTTCTTAATATTCTTCATTTTATCGGTACATAAATCCAATGAATTCCATTGGCATCAGGGAACACGCTTTCTCTGAGCCGATATTTTTCGCCCGTTCTCGGGTGCAGGTCCACCAACAAATAATTAAAATAACCTTGTGAGCTCTTTTTGTAGGCATCCATAAATGAGGCTGCTTTGTTTCCGTAGAGTTCGGGGAAATAGATTTTGCAAAATCAAAATAACATTGATTCTAGACTGATGCGCAGTGATAGTGAATAATTGTGAAACTTTCTCATCTAAAGAATGAAGAAAATCATCAAAAATGTAAAGGCATTCATTTTCAAACTTTTCAGGTAAGCCTTCGACAAATTTAATTCCTTTTTCATTAATGAACCAATCTTGGAATGCTTTATAACACCAAATAATGTCTTTGAATTCGTAATCGTATACTTTCTGTTCAATCATTTGTTGAATTAAAGTAGTTTTTCCCGTTTGACTTGCTCCAACGCACAATAGACACGAGGGATGTTTCAGTTTGAGTATTGTTTACAAATGTTCCGAAACTCCTTTCCGGTCAGTTGCACTCCTAATATACTTGGTGTCAAAGACGTTGAATTTATGCTAAAGAAGCGCCGAATATCATACACGATTTCATCCTCTTTCTCACACTCATGATAAAAATTTTTTTTTCCTATGCGTGTTGAAAGAAAGCATGTGCTATTGTTTATATCAACCTCATTTTCAACTGCCTCAATGTGATTTGATATTATAAAAACTAATTCAACGACAGCGAGGGTAAATAAGATAAGCAGGCTAAAAAAATTTTTTGTCCATGTCCCAGAAAGTTGCAACGCGAAATGAGGTTTTGAACCGAAAATTATTTATACATAATATTTCTAAAATCCCTCTTCTGACCCATCCTTGAACCAAAAAAATTAACGCACCGAGCAGTGGTCCTCAACCTTCACCTTGGGCGCAATGAAATCACTTATTCGACCTCGGCTCTTAATTAATTCACATTCTTATCTTTCTTTAGTGGGAATAGAACTGACAACCTTCGAAACTCAAAAACATTCACTACTTATATTGATTCTCGGGATTCAACCAATTAAGCCATTAATGTTTCTGTCACTGAATCGTATTCATGGGTTTTAATCGTTGTTTTTCGGATTTGAGGGTGGTTTTCTCTCTTTCTTGCTTCCCCTCTTCGCACTTACGACCGCCTCCTATTGAAACAGGTTCTCTCCGATGACTTCACGGGTGAAGTGAAGTAGAATCGTGCAGATAGACGGGGTGAAGTAGAATCGTGCACACTATACTACTAATGACTAATCAAAAAATCAAACCTAACCTAAAAACGATACATTTAAAAGTATAAGCATACACGAGAAATTTATAACATTAATACAATTTCATGACAAAAACACACAACAAACGTAAAAACAATTTATTTACAGTGTATACCCAAAATAAAACAAAACAGTCAATCAAGTCCGGTCAAATCTATTTTACTTATGGATCAAGTTGGAGATAGTATTACAGCACAGTATTATTCACATCAACAATCTTATTCAAGCGCTACAGCAATATTATTCACATCATTTTTAAACTTTTAATTTAAATGAAACCGCGCGCGAACTTTCAACGCAAGTCGGCGTAACGCACATGTCTGACTTTTCTACGCCAGTTGGTTTAACGCAATGTAGATTAGAAATTTTTTATTTCCTTCATTCTGTTTTCTTTCCATTTAAAATTATTTGAGAATGAATCCGAAAGATCGATTCATTGATAACATTTGATTTTAGATAAGCCGAACAAATAAAATAAATAGAATCGTTTGAAATAATAGCTCGGAATTCTCTGAAACCTAACCTCATTTCTGTTGGAAAAACAACTCGGAACCTTTCTCATATTTGGCTGGATTTGGCCTCAGATTTTTGGCTCGAAAGTTAGTTTTTAATGAATAAAAAATGAACCGGGACGAAAAGTAGACTGTGTTCTATTCCTGACTATAATTTATCTTTGTGATAAATGTCATCCAATTCCGTGCAGTCTTTCTGGAGTGATTGAGTAACAAACATCCATCCTTCCAAACTTTCACATTTATAATATTAGTACAGATTCATTTAATTTCTAATTTTTCGGAAACACCTTCTGAAACTTTGTAACAGAAAAAAAATAATTCCAAATTCGAAAAATTATACATATTCAACGATTTATATTGATTCCTTACTCTTTTTCTCTCTTAATTTCCATATTTTAAAAAATAGATTAGAATCATGATAAACAGGGCTCATATAAGTATTTTATAATGGAATACTATTGAATGGAGTAATTTAATTAGTAGATGTGTCAAGGTATAGGCGTATAAATGCAATCATTGAATGTCCGTGTAATAATTTCTTTCTGAGTGAATATGAATGTATGAATCATGCAATTATTTTGCAGAAATATCTTTGTCTTCCGGAAAAATATTTGTTATAAATAATTTGTTAAAAGTTTATTCTCTGCGAGTAGACCAACTAATTTTGCATAAAAAGGCTAAATTTTATCTGAATTTTCGAAGGATGATGGTAACTGAACTGTGCAAAACCAGAATTAAGCACATTTGAAGGTACCATTTAATTAGACGAATTATTGTTTTATTACTAAATATTAAATGAAGCACTTTTTGGTAGTTTATGAATTTTTCTGACATAATCATTTAAAAATCTGTCTTACTTTACAGAATAAACTCATTAATTTATTAATTAAAGCTAGAAACTTAAATACTTATTTTCCGCTTTTCTAAAAGGTGCTTGAAAAAAATCGCGTGTTTCATGGATGAATCTTTTAAGTAGTTAACAATGGTAAAACGGATGAGTCATTTTTATTGTATTCAGTTAACGGTTTAAAAAAAAATACTGAAATGATCTTAAGGTATCCGACTACGTTAAAAACACTGATTATCGAGCACACTGGCGATTTTTTTGTTATTTCTTGTAGTACAGACTTTCCTCTTTTCAAAACAGTTTATTTTTTCTAGGAAAAGGAAGGCCTGACTTATCATCCAGGCGAATTTTAAGCAAAATATATTTTTCAGCTAAAAGTAGTCTTTTACTTCAGTTTACCCAAAACTTTAATTTTCCTAAAAATTCTCCACCATTAACAGGATATCTCAAACACTAATAGAGGTATTTACATAAAAATTCCAGGGTGTTTTAAGTAATATGGACAATGATATGAACCAAAAGTTTTATTGTTAGTGAAATACTTTTCATTTACAGATGTTTTAAGAAAAGATTTAGCTGTGAATTTATGAAAAAAAATGCATATATACGTATATTTTTATCCATAGTTCCTTTGTATCTCGAAATTTTTCTTAGATACTGGTTCATTTCATTCATCAATATATTTTACAACTTGTGTACAAAGAAAAAATAGGATTGCTACATTACTATTTCGTGTAGAGTGTTAACCGTTTTGGTTCAATGTCATTAAAATTTACTACACATTTTCCTATTTCTCAAAAAATATTTTTAAATAATTGTGTTCTATTTATAGTATTTCGCATTATAATTGACAATACATCTAAAAACCGTAGTTTAAAAAAGTTTTTAAAAAATCTAATTTTTCAAAAGTATACCTTCGAATGTAGTCGGATACCTTGAATC
This sequence comes from Argiope trifasciata, assembly GCA_026543055.1. Classification (NCBI taxonomy): domain Eukaryota; kingdom Metazoa; phylum Arthropoda; class Arachnida; order Araneae; family Araneidae; genus Argiope; species Argiope trifasciata. Next base: position 459,574 of record JAPMOQ010014769.1, read on the forward strand.
AAACTATTGACGAATTCCATTCAAAGTGGAAATTCACTGATTGAAAGGGTGCTTTTTGTCCGTCTCCCCAGGTGTGGCTTTTCAAGATGCCGTTGCAGAAAAGGCGAACCAAAGTGCTGAAGGAGGAATCGGGAGAAATCCCCGAAGAGGCGAAAAACAAAGAGAAGCCCCCCAACCAGAGAACTGTCTGATCGACGTGCAAGGAAGCAGATACGAAATGTTGCACGTAAGGTAGGATTCTTAACATCGGCATGACCAGTGTGCTGAGTTTTGCAACGTAAACAAGTTGATGCAACGCCAGATTACTTCAGCAGGTGACGGAACATTCTCAATCAACGGACGTCAGCAACTCGACGTCACTCATTTGCTTCACTTGATCTGCGCACACAACACCGCTTCATGCCACTGCAACTTTAACCTTCTGGTTATTTCAACAGTGTAATGAGTATGAAGTAGGAGAGACTAGGAAAGAAGCTCCTGTTCTATCCATCCCCCGGACTGTTTTCTGACATTTATTGATTGAAATAGGGTTAGGGATTTTAATATTGGATAAAATGAAGCCGAAGGAAATTAGCGTTTTGAAGCTCAGATTTGGACATGGATTTGGCTTATTAAGCTAACTATCATGTAGAAACTGAAAACTTGTGACGATTGACAGAAACAGTCTTATAGTTTGTTAATGTTTACAAGATTCTGAAAAATGCTTAAAAAATATTTACATAAAATTAGAAACGAGGACAGAAATAAAGAGTGAGAGAGAGAGAAAAAATACAAATAAACTCTAGGTACAAACACAAAAATTAGAGAAAATAAATATATGCGTGTAGAGTGCTACTCTTGGGAATAATGTTCATGGAATCCAAACAGATCTTGGTTTTCTTCGAGATGACGAATCTTACATTGAATTTTCTTCCTGGAACTTTGGGAAGTGGCAACGCTGCGGAACCAAACTCGTTCTTGCAGACAACTGGAAAGAGAATCGTCTGAATCGCATTCTATCTTTCGAAAAAGATTGAGACATCTCTTCCCTAATCAGAAGCCGACAGACAGGAAACAAATCTTCGAGAAATTTGAAGTGAAATTCTGTTTATTATTTTCAAGTGATGATTGAGAATAAAAACATTTTTTAAAAAGCTGCCCAGAAAAACACCCGGTGAGGTTGGGAGAAACGTAAGTTCTCTCCAATCCTCTGAGCGGTACCAGCTGAATCAATGCAATGGCATCAAATCGAGTCTGGGTTCATCACTGAAGTTGCTCTACTGACCTACCGTCACGAGAAAAACCCTACCAGCCCTAAAAGTAAGGGTTATACGGTTTGAAACAAGATATTTTATTACATTTTGGGGGTGAAGGAAAGGGTTGTATTACATTTGGCACCACCATTTGGGAACCGGATATCATTGGCATTAACACAAGCGAAATTATTTTCTCGCGTAATGAAGAGCGTTTAGTGCCAAAAGTTGTGTTCTCTTTTAATGTCTACTTCCCTCCTTACTCAGAATCATCTGCTTACGGCAACCATGCTCAGGATTTCTCTCGTGATACAGGGTTTTTCTCAGAGTAGGTCAAAAGTCGGAGACATCGAAATTTGAGAACAGCGAACTGTTTTTGGTTTTTATGAAATGTCCATTTATGAATGTCCTAGTCTACTCGATTTCAAAAATTAAAGTAGATTATTGCTCTTCTTGTTTGGTTGTTTCTTTCTTTGTTGTCTTTTGATAAATTTGTATTGCAACAGCTGTTTATATGTAGCTCTGGATGTGTGTGTATTTAGTCCAAGGAAAAATTCTTCTTTGCATTTCTTGTTAATTTTCACACACACACGTGCACACACAAACACACACACACACAAATATATATATATATATATATATACAAAACATCGACGATGATCACAGATATAAAAGGAAACACATAATATATATTTTGAAATATAGAAAGTGCCGCTAACAACGAGCGAACGAAAGTAATACTTTTGGCCGCTAAAGGAGAGCGAGAGGGTGCCTGCCTGCACCAGTTACACATCAACACCGGATTTGGTTGTTTACAAAAAATATCTCAGCATCGCTCCCTTCACATTCCAAGCATACTTAAGGGTTGGAGCATACTGCACCATCCACGTTCAGTATTCATTTGAATAAGTATACAAAGAATAAAAAGATACAAATAAAATAATTAACTAAAAATGAAAATTAAAAATAATTAAATCTCATAAACAAAAGCAAAAATGTCCCGGGGGATATATTTATAAAACACTAGCTGGTAACCTGCGTGCTGCGGCTGCCGAAAAAACAATATTAAGTGCAATCAATCAATAACTTGGCAATGTTTCATCGAAATAGGAGGAACGGTACGCAAGTATATAAAACACGAACAAACAAATATTCATTTTTATATATTGGATTTGTGTATTATTTCAGGATTGTAAAACTTGGTGTTCTCTCAGAGCGGTAATGAAAGAAACTATTTATTGTATCACGTGATTCTTTTCATATTCGTTCGATATTCTCAAATTTAACGTTAGGTAACGTGCATAAAATATTTTCTTTCAAAACTGATTGAACATAGAAAATATATTTATACAATAAAATCGTTAATATAGTTGAAAAGTTATTTTTTGAAAATTAAGATGGTGCAAAATTATTTTTACTATACTACTCTCGATAGTTACTGTGAAAAACGCTAAAATTTAATTCAAATTGAAGCCCAAAGGGTTGGTCTCCCCAAAATTTTCTCGTATAGTCTGTCATAAGGTTGTTACCTCTGAGAATCACTCGCATACATTTGCATACTATAGCAACAAAGTATTAACTTTTAACTTGGATTTAGCTTTTCTACAGTATCTATTGTCTCCTCGGCTAATTATCTGCAGATGAATCCTTGGTAAATAGATGCGGTTAAGATTTGATTTTTTTTTTAAAATTGAAGATAATTGTACTATTCCTATAACCCTACCGTAGGTGTAAACAATAAGTTGACCCAGTTTCATCGCCATCGGATGAACGGTTTAGGATGGCATAAGAGACATACAGACAAACATCATTTTTATTTATATAGATAAGTGATCGTTCTAATGTTTTCTTAAATTGTTTATGACAGCGCTCTTTCTTAATTAGCTATAGTATGACTTGAATTTCGCATCCATTTGATATGAAGATCTTGATTTTAAGAGGTGTCTCAGATTCAGCAAGTAGCTGAAAAAAAAAGTATGGGGAAGTACGATGTTCTTACAGTGAGGACCGACTCTGTTTCGGAGTACGAAGTTTTTAACATAAAAATTCAATATAGAATCTTTTATTTATCTGTCATAAGATGAAGTAAAAAAATGTTGCTTATTTAAGTTTGAAGAAATTTCAACAAAACAAGATGCAATGAACTTATTTGGCAAATCACTAATTGCAAATCAATTTGTAACAAAAGTATTCCGTTTCTAAAAGTTATATCAAATTGGACTGTTTAAAAGAAGGGTAAATAAGACAGCTGACGTTTACTTTAGTCATATAATGCTTACATTTATGTAATAAAATCCATTTTTCATGTTTAAAGTGGATAAGACATGAGCACATAAAGCGAGGAAAGAAATTGCTTACGAGTTACCTTTTTATATTTTTTATTTTGAAACTTTTCTAAGTTATCTTACCCCTGGGATCGTTTAATTCCATCCAAAGAGGAAATGCTCATTGAAGGAAGACATTATGAGCGATAATTAGCTGAGCAAATTCCTTCCAATAGTACTATCTTTCGAATTTTTCTGTTTGTGGGCCGTCGCTTTAAGAGAGAGTGGCTTTGCCGCTTCAGCAGCAATGGGTCGATAAGCTGCGTGGCCGCTGCGAAGATGCAAAGCTGTTTTCACAACACTCGTTTAGCTGCTGAAACTTCAATAAGATTTTAATCTTTTAGTGGGCGCGGCCATTATACCAACATGAAAAGTCGCCCGTATTTCCCACATACGTATAGTAAAATGTAAATTTTCAAAAGCGTAACAATTGAAATTATATTGTAAATAGCTTAGGATTAATAAATACAATTACTTTAATTATTTTTTAATTAAAAAGAAACAATGTAAACATAAATTGCAATAACAATATAAAATGACCGCAGAATTTCGAGCAAAGCATCGTAAAATGTTTCGGAAATTAGCTAAACATTCATTCTTTGGAAGTTATATATTAGAATGGAAAATGATATAACATAGACCCTGTTTTACAACTGGCACGGTCTTCCCTGAAAGTTTCTAAGTAACCGGAGGGAAAGACAAACCTTTTTATAAATGTGTTTCTGCAAACTGTGTGATCAAAACTTCTGAAAAGAAATGTGAACAAGTTTTTAAATGCTTGGAAATGCGTAATTATCTATTTATTATTTAATTTTTAATGATTTTTTCTATCAAACATGCATGATATATGAGATGCATGAATTCATACGAAACACTTGAACTTGAAAATGATAAATAAGATGCAAGAAATCGTTCAAAATACTTTACTGGGTATACTATTGGACAACTGGCATATATTTACTTCTTGGATAGTAAATACTTATAGCGAAAGAAATTTTTACATTTTAAATTAACTAAAATAGAAACCAAATCTTAATTCTGTTTTTAAAAACTTTTTCAGAAGTTTATGTTTAAGAGTACATCGACCAACGGATGAGGTCGAAAACATTTTCAGGCTTTAAACGCACAATTTGTTAGGATTTCGAAGTCTTCTTCATTTTTGGTATATCTTGTTACAAAGGATTAATAGAAATCGTAAGGAAACAAAATTTTAATATACGTTCTAGTACTTAAACCCTTAATACGGATTCTGATACATACTAAATCCTATTCTTTATGTAATAAGCTAAAAATGATTCATAGATGCTATAATTCGATTCAAAAAATATCTCATATATTCTTTGAATTTTGGCAGAGCCAATGCTATTCACCCTTCATGTCTTATTAGACAACAAAGAAAATTACTCGAGGTATAAATAAGAGTTTAATAGAATTCTTTGCACATGCGTCATGCGTGCGGAAACTTTGCAAATGGTGGAGAATCCTGAGCAAAAGCAACGAAGATTCCCACCTCGTGTCTATTCAAGACACGCGGCGCAGTCGTTGAGTATTGTAATACTGTTGCTTATCGACGCTGTATTTTGGCACTGTTTTTATTATACACAAAGCATATTACCTGCATATCGGTTTTTAAATTGATAATTGGATCAGTTACGACAGTGTATCCGTTATAACAGTCTAGATGGAAGTGACGCATCGAATTGTTGGCAAAACAAACATTACAGAAGCTTGAAATTTCATGCAACGAAATCTCACATAGATTAAACTGCAGCCTGCCAAGCTATTAGATATAGAGTTCAATTATGAATACAACGACACTTTAATAAATTAGATTATCTAAGTTACCTCGGACATAAAAAACTTTTTCTTAATGAAGATATGTGATGCACACATACATCTTTTGCTATAATTTTTTTCAGACTTATATCTGAAATCGTTATGAAGATATCCGTGATCCGAAAATACTACAGAATTTCTTCTTTCAGTGACGTTCGGAAATGAAAAAAAGCGACTACAATAAATGCAAAACAAGGAATTTGGCTGCAAAAGAGGGTTAAATAAAATTATTCATCGCCTTATATGATCCTGTCTTCAAAAACTCTCATATAAAAGCAAATGGAAACGGGGAATAAAAAAGCAAGGAAGGACTGAGACAGGTGGATAAAGTCCAATCCTCCCCTTCGGCCTCACAATTTAATGAGAGATGTCGTTTATGAAGATATGGATGTTGGTCATAAAAATGACTTAAACATTTGTGGCTTACCACGAGTAAAAAAGAGTCATTTGTCATCAAAACTACAATGAAAATAATATTTAATGCCGTTTTAAATGATGCAAGAAATTCGACGTCAAAATCAATTCCAGAAAGAATCTCTCTTCTCAATAGAAAAGAACTATTCAGTATTGCTTCACTTAACTTTCGATCATCCACTGTTATTCCTTAGAACGATGCTTTTCTTACAGATTCTTGGGTCTCCGAAACGTAAGAAAAAGATTGCATCCTAATAGACGAACTTTGAGATGCAGTTACTTCGAATTACCGAGTTAAAAAAGATTTGAGTTTCGGTATTATGAATGTTGCTGTTATTGAAATATTTTTTTAAAAAGATACGGAACTGATTGTATTTGGATGGATGGAACGGTCAACTTATTATTGTTCTTGTGTTTGGTGACAAGCTACAAGGTTTTCCATGTGCACTGATAAAAATTCTGCTTCCATTTTTTTTGAAAACCATAAACTAGAATGATTTGACACCATTACTTCTAATATTTTCATGTCTGTCATACATGAGATTCTTTTTTTCAATGCTTATCAAAATATGATGGGTAAATCTAGGCTGCCTCTAAACTAAATAAAAAATTTTAGTTTATTCAAATTTTAACTAAAAATTGGAAAAAATCGCTCCGAGGTGTACATTTCCGACCTCCAAGGTATATACACTGATGGAAAAAAAATCCCAACACCAAGAAAAAATTATTGTACAGTAATGAAAATTTAGGAATACATTTGTCTAGGTAACATATTTAATTGATTAAAGTTTCAAGATCACAGGTACAGCCATTGGCGAGAAGAGTCATTTCAAATGTGAAATGTTGGTACATTAGTAACCGGTGTAACCGCCAGAATTTTGAATGCAAGCATGCAAACGTGCATGCATTATGTCGTACAGGTGTCGGATATCAGTTTGTGGGATGGAGTTCCATGCCTGTTGTACTTGGGCGGTCAATGCAGGGACGGTTAATGCTGGTTGTGGATGACGCTGGAGTTGTCGTCCAATGATGTCCCATACGTGCTCTATTGGAGAAAGATCTGGTGATCTAGCAGGCCAAGGCAACATGTCGACACTCTGTAGAGCATGTTGGGTTACAAAAGCGGTATGAGGGCGAGCATTATCCTGTTGGAAAACACCTACTTGAATGCTGTTCATGAATGGCAGCACAACAGGTTGTATCACTAGACTGTCGTACAAATTTGCAGTCAGGGTGCGTAGGATAACCACGAAAGTGCTCCTGCTGTCATACGAAATTGCTCCCCAAACCATAACTCCAGGAGTAGGCCCTGCGTGTCTAGGCCGAATACAGGTCACTAGCAGGCGTTCACCTGACCTCCTTCTAACCAAAAAACGACTATCACTGCGACCAAGGCAGAACCGGCTTTCATCAGAAAACACAACAGATCTCCACTCCGTCCTCCAATGAGCTCTAGCTTGACACCACTCACGTCGTAAACGGCAGTGGTTTGGAGTCAGTGGAATGCACTGTACAGGGCGTCTGGCTCGGAGCTGTCCTTGAAGTAACCGATTTGTAACAGTTTGTTGTGTCACTGTGGTGCCAACTGCAGCTCGAATTTCAGCTGCAGACGCAGTACGATTAGCCACAGCCATACGCCGAATACGACGGTCTTCCCTCTCAGTAGTACCACGTGGCCGCCCGGAACCTGGTCTTCTTGAGGCAGTACCTTCCCTTGACCACTGCCGCCAATACTCATGCACAGTGGATACATTCCTGCCAAGTCTTTCAGAAATATCGTGGAAAGAAAACCCACCTTCTCGTAGCCCTACAACACGACCTCGTTCAAACTCAATGAGCTGTTGATAATGGCTTCTTCGCCTTCTCAGAGGCATCCTTGACTTACATTAACCCACTACGTCAAATTTCAAATGTAAATAACTATCACGAACCTTACAGCGCTTATTTAAAGCAAACCTCATTTGCATGTTCATAGTGTCTCTACTAGCGCCACACTTACGCGCGTAGCTCGAAATTTGAATCGACGTCATCTTTCAGATGTATAAACACGCCTACCAAATTTCGTTTATCTAGCACAGCTCCTTCCTAGTGTTGGGATTTTTTTTCCCATCAGTGTATGTGCCAAACTTTTTAGCTGTAGGTTCAACGGTCTGTCCTGTAGAGCACCAACAGACACACACACACACATTGAGCTTTATTATAAGTATAGATTTTGTAACAAAATGTTGTGCTTGTTTCTATGTAGTCTGCATACAAACAAGCACAACATGCAAATGCTTACTTCATTATTGCTAAATATAAATGCCTACTTCATTATTTTTAAGCGCCATCTTTTTTCAATGATCTTCAATTGATAGGTTATGTTTAAAATTCATAAAGCATGATGTATTAATTTCTTTAAATTCTTTTTTATTGTCTTTTACATCGTGCCACACTATTCTTTTCTCATTAAGTGAAAAAGTAGTTTTTAAATAGCCTTGGAAATGAAAGACATTTTTGTCCTTTTGCTTAGTCACTTCTTCGTTTTAATTCTGAAAAAAAAAAAAAAAAAAAAAAAAAAAACATGTTAGGGTTACATTTCAACAAGATGCAAATGGAATTACGATCTCAATTTTCTTTTGAAAATATCGCAACATTTTTTTGTCAATTTTAAATTTACAAAAATAAAATTATGTGATTTCAGTTCTTTTATAGGCTTATTTTGATCAGTAATGTAAAATAGCCGAGTATTTATTTTTAATGTCCTGGGTGATATTCTGTTACGACACCTTTTAAGTTTTTGAATATTTTTTACTGAATCTGGATAGCAATTGATTTTTTTTCTCACAAATAGGGTCTTAATTTAAAAATATTATTAATCATGGATGTAATATTATTAATCATTAACCCTGTACGGTTAGAAATTTTGTATACTTCAGTTTGAGAATAAAACAATTAGTCTCCTACCTCAAAAATTTTCTTCGTAAAATTCACAAATTTTTGAGAAAATAGTTTTTAGAAGTTTTGGTTAATGCCCACAAAACACTTTCTTTTCCACCAGTTATTTACACATCCTTCTTCTCTAATTTTTAACATATAATTATTCGGTATTAAAAAGGCATTATAGACATAGTGTTTAAAGTTGCTACACAACAAAATCTTTATTTAAAAAAAATTAATCTGACTTTTCTGTTGCGTATATATTTATATATATAAATCATTTTCATCAATATAAGCAAAGAATGAACTATAGCAGAAGTTAGAATGAAGAAACAAAAGTTTGATTCTCAGAGTTGAATTCCAAATATATGTTTTTTCTAAGCCAATAAGTCAAATTTAAAAGTTTTATTTCAAGTCTAAATGAAAAAAGAGCCTATTTCGTGGTAAATATTAATATTATTTTTAAAACTTCAGCATTTGTGAGGACGTTATCCTTAATTATCATTTAGAGAAAAACCAAAACATTATTATTGCCTCATTGCTGAAACTAATGACTCAAATATCCAATTAAAAGCTAGTATTTTGAATTCTAAGCAATTAATTACACATCTTCAATTTCGCTTCTTCTTCTTGCCTACAGCCGACCACCCCACCACCACTGAACGTCGCAGTATCCACAGGACTTGTTGTGGTCTACCGCTAAATAAGTATTGTCCAACCTTACATTGAATGACCTGGTGCCACCAGTACTGTACTTAAATTATTATTTACAATCTTCAGGTTTTTCCTTAACTCTGACATCTCCATACATTCCATTAAATAGCGGTAAACAGCCCCAATTTCTCCACAAATGCAGTTATTTTCCCGCGTTCTTCCAAATTTTTGGAAATAGGCAGGAAATCTTCCATGTCCAGATATTATTTGGATTAGAAGGGGATGTATCTTCTTATTTTAATTTCCGAAATAGGAATAAAGCTTCAGTTTTGCTGTATCGAAACGTGCTTTTATTGATCGGGGACAAGAAATGTAATAAATAGTATGAAAGCGAAAAGTCATTTCAGTAGCAATGAAAAAAGAAGTTCCATTTCAGCTGAAGTCCACAGTTTTTGAAACTGCGCATGCTCCGAATTCTCCGCTGTTTTGGAGGTTTCCGAGCTCTAGAGCCACGCCTTTTCAAAACATTTCAAGACACGCATTGTTTTCAAAACTGGCCTGATAAATGGAAAAAATGAAACCCAATTAGTTGCCCAAGGGAAACACAAGCATTGAACCTACCAGCCAGTATTGTAGATTGGTTTGGTTTTGTCTGATTTTTTTGGCGCAATAGCCATATTTGGCCACACTGCGCCAATCAAATGCCAGTATTGTAGAAGACAGACAATTAATGTATGCCAAAAATTAAAAACAATTGCTTGTCATTAAATCGCAAAAAATGATTTTTCAATAATAATAATAACAATAATAAAACATTGTGGTACTTGAATTCTAAAAAGGCAATTGAAAAATTTCTACTTGTAATAAGAAATGAGAAATTATCCCATTAGAGAGATTAACGGTAACCGTAAAACACTGTTTGGTGTTGCTATGGAAATTGTTAGATACGCGCTGATTTTATCTCAGCACCGTATTTATCCTTGTATGAGAGTATGGGTCATTTTTCCTTGGAAAAGAGTGGTGAATGAAGATGTCATGTGATAGTTAAATAACAATCCGAAAAAACGTTTCGCAGTAGAATATATGAAAATAAAAGCTCAGAAATGTCTGCAAATCCTATGAAAACTGTAAGTAAAATCTTGCTTCGGATAAAATCCTATTTTAGCCCACCTCTGGCTACTTTTTCAAAATCTCACCAAATCGAAAGTATTTGAATTAAAAGGTTCTTATTATTCGCCAAAGGTGGGCTAAGATAAGATCGACCCGAAATTATTCAACAAAAAAAAAATGTACACCTCTGTAACTTTGTTATTTACTATCGTATCTTCACAAATTTGTTATCAATGGTAGCGGATTGAGGGGACAAGTTTGTTGGTACAGATTAACTGATTTACCGAGTTAATAAAAATAATTAAATGCTGTCTCAACATTTATCCATTATGTTTTTTTTGCTGAATCAATTTGGCGTAATAAAATTAACATCTCCATAAAATTCTGTGAAATTCTGATGATAATTTCACTATTATAGGGTTTTGTACGATGTCAAATGAATCTTATGAACGTTCGGCGATATCTCGGTAATTATAATATGTTTCTCAAAAAAAATTCACTCCCCTGATGAAAATTATTTTATTTCATAAAGTCATGAAATATGTGTATAAATAACACAAATGTTACATATTTTTATGAATTTTTAAAGAAGAATGTGGGAGAAAAAGGAATTGTAACATAGTGACATTTTTGCATGTGAACGAACATGATATATTGTAACGCCGGAATCCAAGACACCATGCACAAAACATTGTGTTTGTTTTCAAAATATTCATAAAAACTGTAAAACCCCAGCAATCGGTTTGCAGTGCCCAATTTTTGAGGCTACGTATATTAAATTTGTTTATATTCCTTATATCTACTTTTCATGAAGCACGAGCTTAATGGCATTAAGCATATCCTGCAAATTTCACTGTAATCATTTATCTATATCTATACTTATAATAAAGCTCAATGTGTGTGTGCGTTCGCACTCTGCAGACCAGACCGTTGGACCTACAGCTACCAAATTTGGTACATGTATACCTTGGAGGTCGGGAATGTGTATGTACCTTGGAGCCCTTTTATCGAATTTTTAATTAGTATTTGAATTAATTAAAAATTAAGGGAAATTTCAACATTTTTCCGCAATAACTTCCGAAGGGTCGATCTTATTTTAGCCCATCTTTGGTGACTTTTTCAAAATCTCTCCAAATAATCAGCAATAATGATTCCAAAATGGCAACATCTGAAGAGAAGTGCGGCAACCCTACGGAACCTCATTGGTTGATTTAAACTCCGTTCGAAAACTATTTAATCTTATTGGTACTTTCGATTACTTTCAAATACTTTCAATTTGGCAAGATTTTGAAAAATTGGCGAGATTTTGAAAAAGTCGCCAGAGGTGGGCTAAAATAGGATTTTACCCTTCCGAAAATAGTATCGCACAAATATGATTTTGACATCAAATTAAAGATTTTACAAAATTAGCTTTCTAATAGTACCAATATTTTTAACCTATAACTTAAGCTTTTATTTTTAACTAATTTTTAAAGAAATGCTTTAACTATATTTCTCAACAATATATTTTGGACAAAACAATAAAATTTAATCCGAACGCGCACTTTATGGGTGAAAGAGAAAAATTTTGTTTTGTCAATATGTTACCATCGAATTGATAAAAAAAAACTATTATTACACAATAAACATATAAAAATGTAATTTTCAGTGCGTGTCTTGCATGAAATGAAATATGTTTTTAACCTTAAAAAAATTTAAAGAAACTTTTTTTTGACTTTTACAATATTATTAATTAAATAAATCAGATTTAGCACAAACATGCTTTAATACGCATATTTTTTCAATAAAAGGTCCAACGGCTAATTTGTAAAACTTTAATAATAAAAAATAATAGAAAGGCATCAATAAAAAGGGTCTAAATGAAGTAAATAACTACATAGTATGTAACATGAGTCTATGAATGCTTCAAAAAAGGAAGAATGCTTAGCTTTTAAATAAAAAGAGATAAACTCAGTCTCTAAAATTGACTAATTTATGAATATTTGAAGATCACTATTCAATACAAACGGGTAATTTTAAACCACTTCATCAGCAATTCCAAAGATGATACCCCAATCAACGTCCAGAATTTATCAAGGTTGACTGCCCTAAGAATGAAAATGTTGAATGTTCAAAACTTTTCTATTCAAGACTTCATAAGTCGATCAAATTTGATAGCAGAAGATAAAAACCTTCATTTATTTATTTAAAAGTTGAAGAGACAAAAATATTTCATAGAATATGATTCCTTATAACTAAAAGGTGTACAAAATTTAGATTTAATAATTTTTTAATTACGTTTATAAACCAAAATAAAATAAAATATTATTATTTACATCATTTAAATCATTTTGAAAGTAAAACTAAAACTTGAATTTTATGATGAATCTAAAAGAATAAAGAAAGAAATGCTCTTAAAATAATATTTTAGAATATTGTATTCGCATTTTTGTTTGTTAAATTATTATACTTATTAAAATTAGTGCAATTCCGTGACACCGAATCTGAGTAAATATTCACTAAAAGATCTTTTAAGTTATCCTTTTAGTAACTTTACAACATTTAATTTTATAGTATTTATCATTTTTAATATTAATATGCTTGATATTTTTGATAACAGCCTGATTTCCAGATTGCATTGTGCTTCCAAAATAAATTATAGTGCTGCTTAAAAAAAGATTTTAAAAAAGAAAAACAATAATTGAATCAGTTTGACTCCATGTCTATGGCTATGCGAGGAAATCCATGTCTCCAGTTATGGGTTAAGTGCGCAGCTGATTCCATTGAATACCTGAAGTGCATTACATTTTCAGAGATGGATCCCATTTACCAGGCTCTTAAAATATGGGAACTATGGGTTTGGAGAATCTAAACATTTGAAACGAATTAAAAGGAGGATTCTCTTCCACGGTATTTATTTTTGGAATATCTGAGCTCCGCTGAATTGGTATTTGGGCTTGCATAGAAGTTTCTTCTTCACAAATATCCCAAGTACCAAAATTTGAAACAAAGGGTTAAGGTAATTGCGACAATTCCACGGCTATCCGGTGCTTGTAAGCCATTGAAAGCGCACTTTGCTATGAACAAAAGGTATTCTGAGGATGATCAGGTGTGTGCCCAAAGTGGCGTTACTCCGGTGAAAAGCTTACAATTACAATTTTTAAAAAGTAGAATTTAAATAGCTGTGAAAAGACTCGCTATTCAAACATAACTTTCCTATGCACATGTGCAAGATGCAAAAGAAGCTAAAGGCAGCGCCAGAAAAACATTGAAAAAAAAAATAAAAGCATAGAGATAAAGAAAATAAAAGCATTAAAGATAAATTAAAGCATAGAATAAAAGAATGAGAAAAATAAATAAATGAAATGTAAATAACTAAATAATAACTAAATAAAATATAAATAAATATAAATGGATAAAATATAAATACATAAAAAATAAATAAATAAACATGAAAAATAAAGAATATCCATTGGGTCAGCCTAAGTTATCCCTTATCCGGAACAAAAAGCAAGATAAAGAGTTTTATTTTATAATTTTTCATATAGAATATTGTCCCTTTTTAGCAGTGCTTGAATTTCTCTGCGCATTCTTTGAAGAAAGGCAAATAATAAAGTCCATTCAAAGTTTGAAACTGGTAAAAAACATTTACACTTGAAAAATTGATTTATCACAAGGTATAACCGAGAACGAGTGCTTTTCCTTTTGCGACAAAAAAAGAAAAAATTTGAAATGCAAAGGTTAGTCAAGAAGAAGAAAAGGTTAAAGACATTTTCCTTGGCTTGACGTTGATTTCATGAGCGTATTTCAATTAAAAGCAGGTGCAAGCCCGAGCCAGCCTGGATGCGACCACTGAACAAATGGACACTTGCCTGGTTACAATCCGGGGCCTGCGGGATTTGGCACAGAAAGAGGCTAGCCTCGTGCAGAGTGCCCTGAGGGACATGGAGAACAGCCTGATTGATCCTGGGTACACCCTGGAACTCACCAAGAGTAGTAAGTATGAGAATACTTTCTCTTAACCCTTTCAAGGGTCATTTATTTCTATGTTGAATTTCTTCTCCTTTTTTATATTTTATTAACAACTAAACAATAGCATTTAAGGAAATATATTTTATTTTACTGAATTTAATGTTATCTTTAAACTTTTAGGGTTGGAAGTATAATTTCGCAAAGAATCATTTACAGTAAAAAAAAAAATGATTATTTGACATGAAAAGATGAGAAGCATGTTGCAATGCACAAGAGTGTATCACATTCTGTACACACGTATCAGAACCTTTTCTTTCTTCATTTTTTTGCCTCTTTGTATTACCCATATGTGTATTTTGTAAGATCATGTAAATGGGAAGTAATCTTCCCAAGACCCATGAAAGGGTTAAAAAAAGAAATTATGGATACCACTCTACGTGCCAAATGTATATATGTAGCGAGTTTTGCATCCAACTGAACAGAATGGGTTTTTGCCCCTTTCTCTGTGCGGTATATTTCAGCTCTTTTGAATGGTAGGGGACATCGAAGACAAAGTGGCACGTTGAATTTTGTAAAATGGCTTTCATTTTTCCTATTATATCCATTCTATGTATAAATAAAAATGAATGTTTGTCTGTAGATCTCTTATGCACTGCCGTACCGCTCATCCTATTCCAATAAAACTTTGAATACTTATTACTTACAGTTATGGGATGGTTATAGTCATAATACAATCACCTAAAGTTTAAAAAGTATTTTTGGATCTATTTACTGCATCTGTTAACTATGGATTAATCACCTAATAACTCGCCAAGGAGACACAACGGATTCAGTCAAGATGCTAAATTCAAGGTCCAGGTTAATATGTCGGAGCTATTGTCCGTGAATGCTATATAAGTCGTTCTCTGAAGTAATAGTAATATTAGAGAGCGTGCGAGAAAGTTTTAGGGGAATCAATCCTATAGGTTTGAAATTTTAACTAAACATTTAATAAAATTATAGGGTTTTTTACAGTCACTTCCGAAAATATTATAGAATAAATAATTTTGCACCATCTTAGCTTTCAAAAAATTATCTTTTCAACTATATTAAACATTTTATGGTATAAATATATTTTCTATGTTTAATCCATTTTAAAAGAAAATATTTTAATCGCGTTTTCTAGCATTAAACTTGAGAAGTCCATATTATCAACACTAATCTGGAGATTAAACACAGAAATTTCTTCATGTTCTTCAGTTTTCTTTCCATCGCATCACTGTATTGTTGCAGTAAGAAGCTAAAGCTGCTTCCGTCTTTTTCAGTTCACAGATCGGGGAGCAGAAGCATCGATGATTACGTCAAGAGAAACACGGAAATTCTTTTGAATGAGGTGAGTTAAACTTTGCTTATAGCTACACCACATCATTTTTAAGGTGATTTATCAACCGTTTCTCTGGCGAAACTGATTGAACAGGAAAATTTTTGTGGAATTTATTTTAGAGATTTCAAACATTACCACTCCGTTTCCCTTCTAAACAAAGATTAAGAATCAAACCAGTCTTTCCTGAGCATGACATAAAGAAGAGCTCGGAAATTCTCATTTAGTTAGATTTGTGATTTCAGATTGTTTTGCAGATGCTTCTTGTAAGTTAGATGTAGCTAATAGGTACGAAAATAATCGGCAGAGTCGTCAACAAAGAAAACGTCTCTGAAAATGGACATCTCTGGAACTTTTTGCACTGCATCCTCACAAAATTGATGTCGATGGAGGTTCTGGAAGGCAAGCTTATGTCAATTAACAAACTAATTAACCGAGTTAATTAAAATAGTCTAACAACCAGAATTCGATCTGGTGAAAATAGCTTACTGGGTTCTAAAGAAGAATTTTTTTTTACAACCAAATGTGTTATTGTTAGTTAGACTTGAATAAAATGTTTCTATATATTGTGAGAGTACCCTCTTCTGTAACTTTTGGAGTTTTTTAAATTTATTTTTATTTATGGAGAAACAATCCTTTCTCCTTTTGCTAGATGAGATTTATTCGACACTTTTTTTTCCTTTTACTATGAATTTTTAAAATCTTTAGAAATTTAAGACACACAATAACTTTTCATTTAAGCATAACGCATTTAGGTTTAAAGAGAAACATGTGTGCATATTTTATAATAATGCTCTTGAAAAAATGGAAGAAAATTTCAAATTACTCAAATGCATCTAAAGAGATCGCATTTCAAAGATATCATTATTAATAACTGAAATCTGATCGTTTTATTAATGCTAACTATTTTCCTACTTTATTTTGAGCTATCTTGATGTGCCTACTTAGCCCCGGTAGATAAAAAAAAAGTTAGAACATGTTTCAAACTTTTTGATGCATCTGTGAAAACACTGGGGCGGCAAAAGTCACGGGATAGCAACGAGGCAAATGCACAGATAGCATACGAAATGCCTAGTTGGGCAGAGCATCACCGGAGTTTTCGTTTGTATTCAAGTGATTCTTGTGAAAAGGATTCGGAGATGATCATGCCCCCGTGGTGGGAATTAACAAATTTTGAACGCGGAATGGTGGCTGTGTGGTGACATGTTTATAAACCAGTAACAGCCAATAGACAGAAGTGTACGTTTTTGGTGAATGGTTGAGTTACTGGCCTTCAAACCTGAACATCGAAGGTTCAATCAGTCACTATAGATGGAGTAAGAAGCATGTTTCATTCCATTTAAGAAATCGTTACAGAATTCAACATTCCGAGATTCGCAGTATCAAGAGGCCATATGGCCGAGAATATTTAATTTTAGGCATTACTTCCCACTATTGATAACAAAGTGGCCGACAGTCTATAATTAATGACCGAGACCAGCGACACATGCGTATAATTGTAGGTGTTAACAGACTATTAAGCATTGCTTGAAATAACCAAAAAAATCTGTGTTGCCTAGCGGGTGTGTTACAACAATACGGCGAAATTTGGCTTTAATGGGCTATGGCAGAAGAAGACTGACTCGAATACCTTTACTAACTTCAAGTACAGATCCTCTCCCGGATTCGTGGTCATATCGGTGGGACTCTAGACAACTAGAAAATAGTGGCTTGGTCAAAGGAATCACGGTTTCAGTTGGTAAGAGTTGGTGCTAGACTTCAAGCTTGATATAGGTTCCAGAAAGCTATGGACTCAAGTTGTAAGCAAGGTACTGTGCTCCAAAATGGTGTGGGTTATTTTTAAATAGAACAGATTGGATCCCCTGGTCCACGGTGGCGGATTTCCGCACAGGTGGTGGAGGTGGTCGCTTCCGGTCTCGAAGTGTGTAGGGAAGCCTCGAAATCTACTCAGTTTGTATCATGATGCTAAACCGAAGATAGAATCAATTTTTCAAATCAGCCCTTTGGCCTGATTCACAGAATTTCCCCCATTTACTTTTTCTTTAAAGAAAAAGTGTTCATTCATCGTTAAAAGGGATGATGAAAAAGTAGAGTGTTAAGTAAAATTCTTGCGGAATCAAAACGTTGCGTCAAGTATAATTTATAAGTTTACAATACTTTCATTACCCTCTCTTTCCTATTCAGGCAGTAAAACATGATCTCCAGGGTTTGGATAAATAATCTTGATATTAAAATCGAACTATCGGGAAGAAGGAAAATGATTAAGGAACTGAGTGACTGTTACTTTAAATCATATGTACATAGCAAAAAACAAGATTCATTGGACTAGAAACAATAAAAAAATGACTTGGTATATAAAATGAATAGATAAAAAGCAAAATATCTGCACAAATAAAATCTATAAATGCACTAGGATTTTTTTCTATTTATAACAATATCACAAACCAAATATTAAGATAAAGTTAAAACTGAAATAAGTTTATCTTGCTTCATTTTTGTCAACGATAGAATCTACCGTGGAAGGAGCCTCAAAATATATCAGCACCGGTGGCCTCGTATCACCAAAAACCACCACTGCTGGTCCAACTGAACAGTTCATATACTGAGAATGTTTATGTCCAGCCTTTTGGATCTCACTCGCAGCAGTTAATATCCTTCACATGCCCAAATTATAATATAATTCTTATGAATGACTAAGGCCCATGTTACCGGACCACAACTGTTAGCAATGGGTGTCAGAACAGTCTAGACAATTCCAGCGAATGCATTTGACCACTTAGATCTTCTGACATGAATCCCACCGAACATTTATGAAGCATAATCGATTGTTTCATCGATTTGCTCAATCCATGCCACATCGAGCTGCTGCACTTCGTCCGGGAAAAGGAGATCTAACACACTATTAGAAGCTATCTTGCAACTTTTGTCACCTCAGTGTGTCTTGCATGTGTTCACATTTGCAGATCTTACACTTTCTCTATGAAACATTATTTCGCATATTATATGTATTCAAATTTTTGACTGTTACACCAAATTTGACTTAAAAGTAGTTTTTCAAACTCATAATAATTTATCATTAGAAATTTCTTCATCAATATTACCTTAAACCTCAATGTTATTGTACAGGATAATCAATTATAAAGGAATTAAAACGTATTTCTAAGATTAATTGAAGGCGAATTGCACTTAACCTGAGCTAATTACCAATTTAAGCTTTTTGAGTTGATTACTCTTCATTGCTGGTATTTTGATAACAATTACATATTATGAATTATTTAATTTCGATCTTGAAATTCTAATGTTGCATTTTATCCTTGAATGCTTTCGAATTGTTTACAATAGTGAAGTACGCCTGGATTTAAACTATCAAATAGAATCTAAAAAGCATAGCAAAGGCGAGCTAGGTTAAAATTTTCAGGTTCAATCGATATGAAACTATGAAATTTAATGAAAAACGCTACTTCTTTCTTGAGTTTCCGAGCATGCATTAATCATTGATTTCTTTTTCAGCATGCGACTGTTGTGAGGCAGAACGTCATTCGGAAAATGAAAAATCAAATCCAAGAGATGAACGAGGAAATGAGCGAAGAAGCCAAGAAGCTTGGAGATGATATCTCCCATTTTTTCGATTTCATCCAAAATAGTTACTCGCTTGCGTCCGACAGCTTTAAAAAGTGAGTTTGCTATTTTACATTCAGCTAAGGATAGACAAAGGCAATAAAAGTAAAATTTTTTGATTTGAACTTTCAAATTCTTATTATATTTGCTTTTCAATTTGATGAACTGTATTTCTTCCTTGAGAAAGTATACGATTTTCCAAACGTGTTTATGATTTATGTTTTAATTTGCTCGAATCTGTCTTCCAAAATTGCGTCCAGATTGTTAATTTTCAGAAATATGCACCTTAAATGCAAAGGAAGTCATTTTTATTTAAAGCTATCATGTTCATTTTTATAATTGTTTTTCTGTAAAAGAATATAACGAGCCCTCTACTGCTCTGCTAAAAGAATCTGTAGTGATTTCAAGACTAACGAAATCAAAAATTACTGTACTGTATTAATAAAAAATTTCCTCGTTTAATGTACTCTACTAATACTGTATGCATTCCTTCCTCAGTGGCATGACAGCCACCGTTGGGCCCTGCTCTCCGCAATAATTTTCTTCCAGGCCTCTGTTTTCTTGGCCATTGTCTCCCAATTAATCACTCTGAAAGTGACGAAGCCGCCTTACAGACAGTAAACCCATCTGAGATTTGGTCGGCCCTAATTTTTATTCCAGTGGGATTGGCCTGGAACATTATCTGCATTCTACACTCCCTGCTCCTTCTAAGAATGTGGCCAGCCCATGTAATCATTTGAGTATGTTTGTATTTCACTTCGTAAGGTTCCTTGTAAGCAAGGTGAAGTTCTGAATTTGAGCGTCTGTGCTAAACGCCATCAACTTGTATTCCTCCAAAAATAATGTCTGCCACTCAAAGATACAAGGCATTTTCATCTTTAATACTATATAAAGATGAAGAGATATTTTCTGTATTGTCGATTTTGAAATGTTGAGTTCTGGACTGACTGTTTGTATACTAAATGAGGATGACCTAAAAAATAAGTAAAGTTGCAGATGCGGCATTCCTTGGATTAAGATAATTAAAGAATGCTACAAAATTTATTCATATAACAGATGCAGTTATCGATTGACCTTATATTTTACTAAAATACTCCCAAAAATTTCCTTTTATATATTTGTTGTTTTTTCTGCACTAGAAGGAAGAATGTGTGTGTTATCAGTACACATGTTTTCTGGTTCTTCAAAGGCATCATTTCACAGAATGGTTGTATCCACAGCTTATTTCAGCTATATTTTAGTGTGAGTCTATGTTTAGCTATAATAGGCATATATTTTAGTTAAGCTATATTTCTGTGTAAGGGAAAAAGAGACTCCATGATAGTCGGATAACATTTAAAATAAAACCACACGATGCATAAGCTTTCATTATTAGATAGTTATCTCATATAAAAAAGTCAAGAATGATCAACTGGAAGTTAATTACCATAATACTAATTGTTACCACTGGCGTTTTGTTACCATAGGTCAGAGAGCAGCGACCCAAAGTAATAACTATGAAAATAACCCCTAGATATATATTGAGATGATCCTCGCTGTGATTAACAGGAAAGATTAATAAATTTTTAAGAAAGTTCTTTCATTAGTAAATTAACAATGAATTGGTAAATGAAATTGGATTCATTAAACATTTCGCGAAAAATATTGCCATTTGTTTGTTTCATTCTATCAAGTGAATTGAAGGAAGTTTCCTAGTTAGTCGACAACAACTAGTCGATTGCATATAAAACTGTTGTCTCCAATGAAAAGCGCATTCAGCAGCAGACGGAGCAGCAAGCTAAAATGTCCCATTGTCAATTGCCTGGGTTCAGACTAAAACCCTCCGTTTTGTTAAAAACCTCTTGCCTTTTCTTGAAACTCAATAAAGAGCAGTGAAATAAAAATCAATGCAGGTTCTTAATATGTGGATGGATATCTAGAGCGACTGCTTAGGATAACTTTTAATTTTTCGATCCAGCATATTTTATTCAGTTAGGAAAAAAACTCTCAGAGTGAAGAAAGGACCTGAAGATTGTCAATAGTGGATTATAAGTACAGTACTGATGGTACCAGGTCATCTCAAAACCCTGAAGGATAGGATGTTAAAGATGGATAGTTTCATTCCAACTGTTGAGAGTGTGCAGATGAGGAAAAAGACAGCTATTTACTACCCGGAAAGGAATGTTAGTTTGATTGATCGGTCAATGTAAGGTTCGACAATACTTATTTACCAGTCGACAGCAACAAATCCTGTCGATACTGCTGCATTCAGTGGTGGTGGGTTGGTTGGTTGTATACATGACGAAGAAGTTAGGAAGAAGACTATTTAACTGTTGAAAGTCATATTAAAATTAATTTCAATTTTGCTGACCCCTTCTGGGCGTTGCTTTCAATTCATTCGAACCATTATCCATGACATTATTTCTCATCTTGCTCGTAAATTCCATTTTCGTGCAGCCCCGAGATTTGGGTTGGGCACGACGAAGCAGCAGAAATTACCTCATAATGAGGGAGCGGAGTTTCTATTAACGAAGGAAATAATTTATGGCAAAATGCATCTGGAGTGTTTACAAGATGAACTAAACAGGTTTTAATTTTACTCCAAGCACTGTACCGCTGCAGCACTAGTTTCATCCGTGATATACCAAGAACATGGCACAACGATTCTTTTTTTTACTCCATAAATGCAATACAAATTATAATTCACTTAATAATAATACCAATATTTAAAATAATAAGGAAAACCAGAGAGCCAGCTTCTTAGCCCCAACAAGAGGTCCAATTTCGGCAATTGTTTTTTGATTTGAAAGTTATAGAACTATACATATTTCCGCATAAAGAAAGTTTACTGCGAGCTTACTTTGGCCGAATGGTCAAAGTACGCGATCTAAGCTCAGAGTTTGCGGGTTCGATGCTCGCCATGACTGTTTATGGGTTATTGTATGGATTTTTAGTTTGTTTCCTTAGTTATTGTTTTCTTATGTTCCCTAACATTCTAGACCTTTCTTTATTATGTAAATTAGTTGTTTCCAGAATATTCTGTTCTTGTATAAAAACTAATACCCACTAGTCGTGGGCAACTTCTCCACCTTGTAAAGTTGCAAGTCGCCATTTTCCTTCAATAAACTTGTTTGTTAGTTTAAAGCTTGTATGTTTATTTAAATCTTCGTGACAATATATAATAAAGGATCTCTCACCATTCCTCCATACTCCCTTTTTAAAGAGAACCAACAACCCACTATTTTACTGTGCATTCTACTTGGAGAAAACTGAGAACAGATTTAATCATTTGCAACCACTTAATTAATTTAAGGATTTTTATTTCGCACGAGAGCTCACGGCCTCCAGATGCACCAGCAATGCTTCTCTTTATTTCTACCGCTTCTCGCTTTCGAGAGAAAAAATATCATTCCACTGCCAGCTCTGAATGGAAAATCTCTACACAGTTTACAAACCACAATCGTGGTATACCTTTAGAATTTTTTCCCCAAGAACATCTGCTCTCCCTTTATATATTCTGATGATCCTCAGCCTTCTTTACTATTTCGAACGATACCGCACAGCACAGTTTTCATGAAGCCTTCAACCTCAATATTTCTTATCAAATTTCGCTTATCTCCAATCTCCAATTCGAAAATCTCTCCCTTTTGAAGAATGGTCAACCATTCAGAATGTTGAGTCTTTATTGTGAAACAATAATTAAAAATCACAGTTTAGCTTTTGCTAACTCATATTATTGTAATCATACTTTTTCTTTTTTTGCAGATAAGATGCAGCTCATCAAATTTGATTGACATGACTAAATTCATCTTATTAACTATAACCCTCGATTTATTATTAATATACCAATTTTGAGGAAAGATAATAATCAAAACAAATAAAGGCACTATATTAATTTATGATTCCATAATATGGATAAACCATTCTGACTAGTTAAATCCGCATGATAACTCACAAATTCAATTGGCAACGAAAATTGTCAAAATTGGTCCAGTTGTTGAAGTTGGTAACTAAGTTTTATTTTACAAAATTTATAAAAAAAATTAAATCGATGTAGACAGACGATATATCTAGGGTCTATGAGATTTCATGAGAAATCAGTTCATTAGATAATTTATTTAGTATTTCTGATTGTGGATATGTTAAGTTTTTTCCCTCCGAGAAAATGTAAAACAAAGTAATGCTATATCGAAAATGGACTTTGGTTTAGAACAAGAGATCATTGATGAAAAGTCTAAGTATCAGTAACTTTCCTACGAAAAAACAGTTGCGAAATCGTTGCAATGTTTTTTACTGAAAAATTAATTTAATTAACGTATTAGTTATTGTAATAAATATAATTGTAAGAAATATCTTTGATATAAAGATATATTTTAGATATAATAATTTTTGTGATACAACCGGCCACCGAAACTGGTTAGTTAACATTTAAAATTAAAAACATATATTTTAGGTAAATATTTTCTTAGTATCACATAAAATATGTATTATCATTTCTTAATTACAGGGTGCGCCAAAGAAACTTATTTATTTGAAAAACTCCCAAGCGGTGAGTTGGGTAGAAGGGTGATAAGTAATGCTACTGGAGGGGAAAGTCTCCAAGTTTGTTTCTCTAGTCGGTTGCCATCGTGCTCTGGTCTATAGGACAGAGGGCTTTCGCCGTCGAGAGCTCCTTTTCTAACGGTTGCTCACTTGTTGCCTACGCAACGTGCCTTCCGCGCTCGCTTTGAAATTCCTCCTCACAGACCCTTTCCTGGCCGTCATTCGATTCTGTCATGGGTTAACTCATTTCGGGAGAAGAAGAAATGGACATCAACTGACCACCAGAACTCCGGAAAATGTCGAAAGAGTGAGGCAGTCAGTTCTGCGTTCGGCTCGCAAACACGCAGCTACTCTGGGGATTTCTGACACCACTTTTCTATGAACTCCCCATCAAGACCTTCCCTTTCATCCCTATAATTTGGCTGTTGCGCAAGAGTTAACTGAACGCGATTTTGTTGCCCGTCAAAATGCATGTGAAATGATGCTTAAGAACCTGCCTGAAGACGCCGTCGTTTTATTCAGTGGCGAGGCTCACGTTGAAATCCCTGGTTTATGTCGATCGACTACGGACCATAGCTTACCTCAAGAGCAACATTCGCGACACCATTGCCAGCATACCGATTGATATGCTGCAAAGAGTGCACACAAATTTCAAAAATAATCGACTTAATTAGTGTATGCGCAATGGGGGTCGCCGATGCCATTTTCAAAGCTATGTGAAAAAAATCGGGATATTGTATTCTTAAATAAAAATAATTAAAATAATGACTGAAGAACTTTTGTTTTTACTGACTTTTCAAATAAGTAAGTTTCTCTGGCGCACCCTGTAATATAAAGTAAATAATAAAATATTATCTTTGTGCGTTATTTGATTCTCAAAATGCCGTTTTTTCTCCTTGCAGAGTAACTGAAATTGCGAAAAGGAACTACGACAAAGTGGAGTTGTTGATGATATCCGAAAACAAATTATTCACTCTTAAAACGTAAGCTACGGACTTTGTTTCCTAAATCTTGGTTTAAGATGTACAACTCTTGGATCGAAAGAACGGGATTCAAACTTCATAACGAAAGAGAGCGGTCGAACCAAGTTAGAATGTATTCCAAAATATCCGAATCGACAACAGAAAATTAAAACAATTCCTCCTCCATATCATGGAAAATGCTGTGTAATGAAAATGATCTTATAATGCTCAGTAATGAAAAGGATCTTTTAATGCTCAGTAATAAAAAAAAAAAAAACCACAACAGTATAGATTTCAAGTATTATGTTTACAACACAGAAGCAGACTTGCGGCTTTAGTGTGCAGGAAAAGAAGGTACATAACAAGTTTGTCTGGCAACTCAGCGAAATAATTCTCAAAATCTATTCAATGAGTCTGCTTTTGCAAATTTAGAAAAAAGACATGGAAAGGGCGGAATTATTTGATCGTAATGCATTTATATGGCAAAGAAACTAAAATACTTGAAAGACAGCAATGTTTCACACAGAAAAAATTGCTCAAATGAAGGCATAGAAGTCATGAAATTTCATTTCACCTTTCAAATTTATAAATTTTTGATAATTTTGTTTCCGGTTTGAAATATTCATATATATTTAATAAATTAAAAGAGTTTTGATTTTAAAAAAGGAACAAACACTATATTTTAAGCACTCTTCCTTTGATGCTCGATTTCTGTTCTTGCTCTGGAACTTTATAATGTATTAATTTTAATATTTCAGTGAGTTGCAAGAACTAGAACAGCAGATGTTGGAGTGCTTGATGTGTTCGGAATTTTTAAAAACTTTATCACATGAGGTAAGTTCCAGAATTATCTGGGCAAAATTATAGTTAAATTAAGAGTGAAGTCCATTTTTAAGCTATTGTTGATGGATTTGATTCATAATTGAAACCACACATTTTTCAACAATTTAATTCATTGCTTTACGGAAGCAAGCAACGTTTAAATAAGTTTTATATCGTGACAAGTGGGTCGCGGAAGCCGGGTGGTAAGATCTCTACTAGCGGGGCGTAGGATTTCAGGTTAGAGACTTGATTCCATCGCAGAAACGTCATGTAAGAGAGTCTGTTGGACGTTAGATTCGTCAAAGTGAAACGTCCTCCCTCTGGTGTGGTGTGGAGAGAGGGTTACCAGCTCAGGTGTAGCTCTCGTCATTTCACCGAGGTTTAAAATCATGAGGTTCGTCCCAAACAACCCTAGTGTTTTACAATGGGACGTTAATATAACTAAACCAAACCAAATATCATGACAAGTTACACAAAATACACCTTTATAATTGTTTTGTATGCAACATTTAAATGAAGATACTTTTGTTCCGTTTCAAGACTTAGAAAAAATTGTAAAGCAATGTTCGCTTCATATATGGCAGCATATTTGGGACTCTCAACTTAGTAATAAATTGCACTCCATCCAACCTTCTATTTCTCAGCCGTAGAAAGAGTGTTGTGTTAGCAAAGGCCATAATTATTTTATTCGCAAATATTTACTTCCTTCAGATGCAGCTCCAATTTGTGTAAAATTTAATACCATAATTGCTGTCTGGTATATTAATATGT
The DNA here is from genome assembly GCA_026543055.1 of Argiope trifasciata. NCBI lineage: Eukaryota > Metazoa > Arthropoda > Arachnida > Araneae > Araneidae > Argiope > Argiope trifasciata. The sequence continues at coordinate 486,068 of JAPMOQ010014769.1, forward strand.
GAATGTCCTAAATATCGCTTTTTGAATAAAATATTTCGACAGCGAATATCCAAATTTGAAAGACATAATTGGGGAACCCTACCATGTTAATGTGTTTTCTTTTTTATTTGACATCAATTTCCTGCATAATATCTAATTTATATTTTCACTTTATTATTTTAATTTTACATCCTCTTATTTTAAGGATATTCCCTTACTTTTTAAAATATTTTGTTATAATGAGTTTGGCACAACTTCGCCAGTATTGGCCTTTGCGCCATAAAAAAAACAATCGATCAATCAATCGCATACAACACATATTTTTTATAACGAGATATTAATTTTTTCATTGCGAAATTCCTTTCAGAATACGTCTGCCACCATATTTATAGTAAGGACGAGTAACTGCAGGGGTGGGGTCCAATTTTCCTGTCTTATTCATGCTTCCGAAGTGTCCAAACCATTTAGTTTCAATACTCTCCTAAATTGCGGGCAACCTTCGACTGCACGGCTGAGTTGTCCATGAAGAGGGAAAATTCTGCCGCTTACAACTTGAGACATTCTTCGACAGAAGTTGCCTGTTGAGAAATATAGCAAGACTTCTCTAAGAGACATACAAAGTTGCTTTAATTTTTAACTGATTCCGTTTTTTTAGGAGCGAAAAGCTGTAAAGGAAGGGAGGCATTTGTCTCATTCGAAAGATTGCTTTAAAACAAGAGCTTAAGGATATATGAATTGCAGTGACATTTTTCATCTTCCAAATTAATTTTGATCGGCTTCTGTATTTTTGTTATTGAATCTTTAAACAATCCCATCTGAGCTATTGGCACTTGTGAAAGTGGCAGTAAAATATCTAAGATGTACTCATTGGGAGTATTCACAATTAGTACTAATGTGAACCAGGAAGAATACTCATTAATCCAAAAGCAGGGCACACAGCGGATATTTGTGCGTTCAATGGTAACAGTAACTTCCATAAATATAAGGCTCTCCCCTTTGAGCAGGGAAAATAATATTAAACTGTTAAGAACAGAAGCGTTTCACAAAAATAAGTTTACTTTCTTAGATTGATCTTAGCCGAAGCTCCATCAAGCAAAACAGGGGGCAAGCGTACCCACTGCAAACACGGTAGGGGATACGACTTGATAGTCTGATACGATACAGACAATGACCCCACCAAGGACGAACTTGGATACCTTCAGTATTTGCCTGACGTCACTCGGAAACGACTGGGCTCATTTGAAATCATGGAGCGTGATTGGACACAGCCCAAAGAATTTTATATCCAACAACTACTATTCTACAATACTTTCCAGTATTGAAAAATATTAGATTCATTTATTCAATCAGGGGATTCGAAGGGGGTCCCCATTGTCTATTTGGGTTAATGATCACCAAGGTCTCTTTAGAAAGAAGAATGGGAGTAAAGAAATTTTCATAATAATTTTCATAAAAAGACCAAAATCCAAAGACTCGGGATGGAATTTAATGAACTCAAATGATGAAAAAAGAACACTATATAAATAAGAAAAGGAAAGCGTTTAGAGTCCGCTAAGATGAGTGCTCCGAGAGTTCTAGTATTATTCGTGCTGCCTTAACGCGTCGGCCATAAGGGGGCCTATTAAAAACAATCAGTTCCCTGCCATAAGAGTGATTTATACATTTACTTTCTGGTTTTTTTTCTTCATGGAGAAATAATGCTGACCGAAAAGTAGATAAGAAACCAAGCAAATAAAATAACGTATTAATGGGTTGTATTTTTATTTTAACTCGTTGAAAGCTGCGTTTTATTACTTAAATATGAATAAAGATTTGACATTGTTAGTGTCAAAGTTTTGCATTCCTTTTTTATTGACCTATGGCCCACTCCGTATTACTCGTCAGGGTCGTAAATCCAGGGGACGTCGATGAAACTAAATACTCCATTATCAAAGTTTGTTTTTATTGGCGTGTCGTGCGAGGACTACACCGGTGCTGTTTGCAGACCGACTCAGTCATTCCCTCTCCGCATTGCCACCCGGAGTCCATCGGATCTGCTTATTATTCGTAGAATTAAGCCTTGAATTTTCGGCCCCCTTACCAGAAGGTCCACTTTTAATAATATTTTAATTTCTCTATTATGAAATTGAATTACGAAAAGAACTCTTTATCTAGCTTTTTGTTCCAGATAATGGACTCTAACTTAGGCTGACCCAATGTACATTCCTTATTTTTCATGTTTATTTATAATTATTTATTTATATTTTATGTATATTTGCTTTACATTTTATTTATTTTTGTTTTATATTTATATTTTAGGTATTTAAATTTTATGTATTTATAATTATTTATATTTTATTTATTTATTCATTTATTTATATTTTATATATTTATTTATATTTTATATATTTATTTATATTTTATTTATTCATTTATTTATTTTTCTTACTCTTTTATTTGCCTATCCCTCTATGCTTTAATTTATTTTTAACCCTTTTATTCTCTTTCTCTCTATGCTTTATTTTACTTCAATGTTTTTTTGGAGCTGCCTTTAGCTTCTTTGGCATCTTGTACATATGCATGGGAAAGTTGTGTTCAAATAGCGAATCTTTCGATAGCTATTTAAATTCTACTTTTTAAAAATTGTAATTGTAAGCTTTTCACCGGTGTAACGCCACTTTCGACACACACCTAATCATCATCGGAATGCCACAAAGCACCCGCTGACCCATAGTGCGTGCCGGTATGGTGATGATAAAAACTGCTCTGCTGAAATTGGAGGGTTTTTTACAATAAGGAGGTAGCTCCAACTATTCAAATTTTCAGAAAGCAGTGAAAATCGTCTGAAAATTCTAAATTCCGATGAGACAAACAGCTCCATCCTTTGAGTTACGCAAGAACTTAGATGGGAACTACATCTTTTTGGCATCGAATGAACCACATGTAACCAAATTTTTTGCCACATGCAACTCTAAATTCTCCCCAAATTGGAGCTACATCCTCCTTGCAGCAAAGCTTTGAATTGCCGAATTTGTGAAAGATCGATATTCATTCTGGATAAGAAATGTTCGGCTAGCACGAGAAGACATTTTTTTTTTCCATAACGATTCCGAAGAGATTATCCCATCATCTAAATGCAGTGTGCATGAGATACTTAAATTACCGTCCTTATATAAGCCATTCTTTAATGTCTTATGATCAGAAAATTAAGTTTTTCACACAATGCTCATGTTCAGTTTATTTAGGATAAGTTAGCTGTATATAGAATAGTTTCATTATTGAGCATCAAACATTAAATTCTTTTTTAAAAAACTGTTTTTGAACACTGAACTTTATATTAATATTTTCAAGAAGGGGGAAAAACCGTAAACAATATTTTTTGTTATTTAATTTATTTTGAAAATTATTTGAAAGACTTTGATAATAAAGTTAAATATTTTCAAAAAGTTTTTAAATGTCATGCATAAGATTTTACAACTGTCAACGACTTTCGAAAATAGTATATATATATATATATAT
>JAPMOQ010014769.1:489644-523043 GCA_026543055.1 Argiope trifasciata
ATATATATATATATATATATATATATATATATATATATATATATGTGTGTGTGTGTGTGTGTGTGTGTGTGTGTGTGTGTGTGTGTGTGTTAATTTTAAAGTTTTCAACCAAAAAAAAATACAACACACACTTCATGATATTTCGTTAATCGTTATTTAATAAATGTTATCATGAAAAACTTCATGATAACGTTTTTTCATACACATGAAAAAACGTTATACACATTAAACTTTAACGTCAGCATACCTGTGTGAGTGCGCGCAGAATAATTCAAAAAAACTTTTACTTCGGCTTACGGCGAAGCAGTTTTTTCAAGTCAGTTGAGAGACGCTCTGCAGAAACGAAGGTCGGTCTCCCAACAGCTGCAATAGAAATGTCAACATCATCGTTTGTCTATCAGGAAACCTGCAAATGAATGTAGTTCCCCATATTCTTAAAAAATATTTCCATGTTTAGTATTTTTAAATGTTAGAGTGTATGAAATATGTGTGTGGGGGGGGAGGGGGACAGTATCTTTCTACTTATCCCAATAAGATGCGGAATTAGAGTCAGCAAGTGTTCTGTGATAACATGTTTATGAATTATTTTTTACTCTTAAGTAAGTCATTACTTGAAAAAAATATTCAAATACTAGTTTAAAATGTAAAATCTACGGAATATTTTTATGCACAATATATATATTTTGTTTATAATTGTAAAATTATTTTAAAGAAAATTTAGACGATATTTGACTCTTCAGTATTCGAAGGAACAAACAATTTTAAATGATGGCTATATATATATATATATATATATGGCAGGCTTTCAGAATACTATGAAATACAACAGTCCAGCTCTCACAGGGGCGGTTACAGTGATAAAACTTCGAAAATTACGAATAGGAATTACTATTGTTTTTTTATGGTAACGTAATCTTTACAGTAAGGAATTGAAAACGATTTTTGAAGCAACTGTCAGCGTTAGACAAGGATGGGTACAAAAATTCGAAAATTGTTAAAAAGAAATAGAAAAGTAATGGCAAGGAAAACGTTCATATGTTTCAAAGATTTTAAATTTACTCAAGTCCCATATTAATGTCATATCCACTGTCACACTTGTGGCAGAGGGTGCAAGGTATTACAACATTTACTCTGTGAAGAAAAATTGGCAGAATCTCACATCCCGTGGCATCTTTCAAATCAGCACAGTTGAGGATTTGAAGTGTTCACTTTCAGTTTCAGGTAGTCTTACCAATAGAAATTCACTGGAGCATGCGCAAATGACCATGGCGTTGCATGCGCAATAGCCATGATCCCCCAATTGTTTCGTTAACAAAAATTTGACCGATGATCCCACATGAGGAGCGTCGCTGTCCTGCAGCTACAGGACGTCATCTTTGCAACAATCTTCTGTTTCTTGTGTAGGCTCAAAACGATGCCACAGAGAGTAGAATTTTATGGATCGCCGAATTCGGCACATCTAGCAAGCATGAATCTCTCTTTAGTGTGTTTGCGAAGCTATAATATGGTGAACCTCTGCAGCGATCTCAGAAGTAACAGATGATCATCCAGAGTTGTATTTGTAATGTACGAAATCAGTTTTCTCTAATTAGTTGACACCGAGCAGGGGTTGTCGGCGGTTTCTTTGTTAGACAAGCAGTGTCTCCGCGTGTTTTGTCCATTCGGGTAACCAGTAGCGGATTTCTGCATAGGTAGTGGAGGTGGTCGCCTCTTCTCTCGAGGTGTATAGAGGCCTCAAAATCTACTTAGATGTGTATCATAGTGCTGAACCGAAGGTCAATTTAATTGTTTGAGTCTCTCCTTCGATATGATTCACAGAATGTTCACCTTTTACTTTTTCTTTAAAGATAAAGTGTTCATTCATCGATAAAAGTGTTGATGAAAAAGTAGAGTGTTAAGTGAAATTCTGGCGGAATCAAAACGCTGCGTTTGCAAATTATTTTCTTTAAACTCTCTCTTTACTATTCTCCCCCTATAGCATATTTACCAGTGTTTGTATCAATAATCTTGATATTAAAATCGAACTATTTCCTCGAAATCACGAAGAATAAAACTCGCTAAAAATTCTCAATGACTGCTGCTTAAAGTTATATGTATTTAATAAAATGCAAGATTCATTGGTGAAACAATAAAAGAAAATGACTTAGTGTATGAATTGCCTCGATAAAAGGCATAAGATTTGTAAAATAAAAATAATAAAAGTTATAAATGCGTTAGGAATTGTCTTTCAATACATAACGGTATCACAAAGCAAATATTAAGATAAAGTTAAAACTGGATTCAATTGATCTTGCTACTTTTTGTCATCGTAGAGGGGCCTCAAAATATCTTAGCGCCGGGGGTCTCGTTTTACCAAAAACCGCAATTGCCGGTAACCATTTCTCTGGGCTGTCTTGAAGAGTAGTGTTGTTTCCCTCAGAGAGGCAGAAAGCAAGACGCAGCATTACAGTTGCAGTGCACTTTTTTTCACTCAGATTTCCTGACGTCCTCTTTACCTTTGCATCTTTTCTCTCTCTTAATTCAGTAAATGGATTCCATTTACTATGTTAAAGAGTGAATAAGTTAGATGAAATAGGAAAATTTTACATGAAGTATTTATCAATTGTGTAGCTCATTTTTTACAGAATAAATTGCTTTTATAAACGGGAACAAAAAAAAATCCCAAGAGAAAGGAAAAAATAACGTTTTCTTAAAAGTAAGATTTCACCTGAAAGGGAAAAACTGATTAATGAAGCCTAAATTCTAAGTCAAGGACATATTAAAGAATAAACAAAAAAAAAAATGCATTATTCCGCAAAAGCTGAACCCGAAGCATATGTATGTAATGAAAAAAAATTATTGAAATTTGCTACATTTTAAAGAATGCTCGGTAATTTTTCTTGGGAATCATTTCAAATTTCTATAGCAAATGAAATTAGTTTAAAACATTAATTGAAAGAATCTGAGTTCCTTCCTAAAAGAACCTGGATACTTTGTGTTCCATCAAAAGACACTTCGCAAATTTGCTTCCTTCTGGTTGCAATTAGAATCTTAAGCAAAAGCAGATTATTTGTCTTTTTTTACCACCGAAGAGAGATAAATATCGCAATAATGTTGAAAGAAAATTTCTGAAATCTCCATGACATCAGGGCGGCTCAAACCTTTCCGTCAACAAAAATACGATCCTACTGCAAATATAGTTTGAGTTTTTTTTGTGTTTCCAAAGCATCTAATGAAACATAGAAATGACCCTATAAAGGGGAAACTGATGATAATATTTTCAATTAATAAGCATTCTAATTTTTTTTCAGAGGTATGAAAAAGAAGCTTTTCATATAAGAAAAGGTAAGAACTTTTCAATGTAAAAAAATATTCGCAGTATTTCAATTAACACCATGGATTTGTCATTCCAAGATGTTTGGAATAATTTATGATTACAGCTATTTTAACTAATGGAAAGGCCTGAATAAATATATAGTTTTTAGAAAAGATAGTTTAAATCTTATCAAAATCTGTAAAAGAAAAAAAAAACACATTCTAATATTTTTGCAACCATTTTTTGAATAATCAATTCTTTTTTCCCAGATAATAATTTTATACATTGTTCACATTTCCAAACGGTTAGGTTCCAAATATTTGCGATATTTTCATAAAATAATGCTCTATTTTTTAAACATTTCATTATAGTGATATTTATCTGAAGCAATTGTAGTTTTGTCTAAACTTTAGAAGCTATCAACTGGTTGATAATTATTTAAAAAGTAAAATATTTCCTACCAAAAAAAAAAAGCTTTAAAAAAATTGAGCGCAAAAAATTACGGAGGGAAAAAAAGCAAAAAAAAATACTTCTGCTACTAGTATTACACAAATTGAATTATATGAATCGTTAAATCATTCGTGTTTACACTCTGCAATGAATAAAGAATGTCTAATGCTAAGAGATAGGAAAAGATTTCAGGCTTATTGCATACTTCACATTAAAACTTATGACGGAAAAAAATTGCTATTAAAGAAAAAATAAATAGTCTTAGTTACTCATATGATAATCAAGTGTGATACGGTACTTAGTTTTGATAATACAAAGGCGATGTCATGGAATTGTAATGCAAAAAATGCTCAAAAATCTTCTCAATCACAAACGAATGTGTGCTAGGGACATCTACTGACCAAAGCTGATAAAAATGCATCACTTAGTTAAAACCCGTCAAATAGCGCCAATGGTCACTGTTCCAGGCTCATAAAACTTTCATTGCTCTCTCTTTCTCGGAGGCCCCGGCCTGCCCCACAAGTCCCATTCAAGGGGTTAGAAGTTTGCGAATTGGAAGCAAACAACAGTTGGGAAGGCCATCTATTCACATTCCGCAACAGCTCTCCACTTTTCAGCCTCTTGTCCGTCGACCATTGACAAAGTTCTGAAATTAAAAGGCCTTCTGTCAAGGCGTCTCTAGCTCAATTATTGGCTTCATTTCTGTGAAATTTCACACTTCTGAGCTGGCATTTGGTTCTTCGTTTCTGAAGCAAATTTACATCCTCAATGTTTCAAGTCTTTTTTTTAACGCCAACCAAACTTCACGAAAAACAGAAACTCTGAGGTATAAGAAAGAGCTTCAGTTTCTTGCTCACAAGAAGTGAGAAAAAAAAAACCATTTTAGATTCTTCAACTACTAAAGGGATGTCATGCTCATTTTTCTTTAATCCACTTGGGACTAAAAAGGTGCCCAAAATACATTAATGCATCCGAGAAATTTTAGAGATAGATTTCAGAAATGCTGCGATTCGACGTACGAGTTTCCTTTTTTTCCAACTCATTCCAAAATGAAGCGAGCAAAACGTATTTGACATACACAATATCATAACGAACCATTTTTTCCTATTTGGATCAGTTTCGTTGAATAGAATCACCTGTTGTGACATAAAAACTTTCTTATTTCTCTTGGTCTGTGTTGCAAGAAGCATGCTGGTACGATGGTAAACAAAAAATGTCTTCATAGCTAACATCTGAATATAATGTACAAGAGAAAATGGATGATGGGAATTACCTATGAAAAATTTTGAATCCTGCAAAACAGAATAGGAACATTAACAATTTCTTGCCGAAGAGGGCAGAGGAAGTCTCTTATTAATGGACGGATGATGCTCGGACTCCTTCTGATTGTACTCTTCCCACGCAAAACTACTGGGAGGGTTTCTCCCTCGACAGTTTCGTAGAACCAACATAACTCGACATGTTTCTTGCTACATGGTTGCCAACAACTTGCCTCCGACTCACCCTGAGACAAACGGATAAAACCTCGCAAGACTGAATGACCGGACCGCAACACTGGCAAGATCTGTGGTTGACTTCTAATGGCCATCACCGGCCATGGTACAACCGTCTGAGTAGGGTGTATGGAACGTCTTCGATGGGAGGGTCAGACACCCACCTATTATTGTACCCACCAGGTTTGCGGGATCCAACCACCATGCCGGAAGCATCTCATCCTCATTTCGAAGTTCCCACCGGGGGTGTACATGGTAAAAAGAAAGAAAGAAAAAAAAAGAAAAAAAAAACGGGAATAGATTTCTGATGTTATCTTGCACTCAGTGTCTCCCAAAATGTAACAGAAGGCTGCAATACTGATGGCAAGGCCACGATCTAACTTTTATTTGTTTCTGTCATCACATCCACTTTGATGAACATGGTCCCAAGTCTTATAAAGACCTACTAGTTATAAAATACTGTTAAGATTTATACACTCGAATGAGTAGAGTCTGAATAATAGACAGTTTTTCCCACGGGTGGATTTTTTGGTGTTCGGATTCTTCCCCACTTTTGATGATCCTATCCACAAATCGACCGACAGAGGGGAAAACTTCCAAAACCTTCTGTTATGAGAGATCCATCAGGTTCTGAAGGTCAACATTTTTGATGATCGCAATAATTTCCTTGCATATACTTGGCGCATGAGAAAACTGAAAAAAAAGCATGAATTGTATTTTATTGTAAGAAAAATATTTTTAGAGTTTCCCCTTTAATTCCTTAGGAGCCCTTTACCCTAGTCATAAGAATGAGTTTAGCAATTTATTAGCTGATTAAAGGTAACCATCTATTTGAAACATTTGCAATCCAAATGATGTATTTACATACTTTATTCATTTATTTCATTTTTGCAAGAGTTCCTGAGGAGCTTCGGGCCCACCTACAGTGACGAGCAGCGGGAATCCCTGCAGAAGTAAGAACCAATCCTTCTAAAGGGCAGATCCACCTGACACCCCTCAACACGTTCTAATGCTTTTTCTTTTTTATTGTCACAGAGAAGTCTTGCAGGAATTACTCGCCAAGTGGAAAGACGCCGTGAGTATCGCCCTGCACTCATTTAATGCTAATTTTTTTAAGTTTCCAGTGAGGAAAGAGAAAATGAATTGAGGACATCAAAAATTCAAAAGTAAAGTAAAGCTGATAATGAAGATACGAATTCAAAATTTTTGCAAGTAATATATGCGTAGAGAAATGACGATAAATTCTTGATATAGCGCACGGTCATAACCCAAAATTAAAAATGATGTTGCTAAAATAGACATTAAGTTATTAAACATAGAAATATTTTATCCATGTGTTTTTAAGAGGCATTGCGATTGCAACCATCCTCCGTGAACCATCCACGGACTGAAAATAGCGTTGATGAATAAGTGGGATCCATTGCCACATGCACTGATAAACTACCTTATTTCCAGTGTGACATCACTTTGCAAAGCGTGTATAGCTGTACGAGACCATACCTCCTATTAACCCATTTCTTTTGTGCATTTTTCAATCGTTGTTTCAGACCTTCAGACTCTCACAAGTGTTACGCACAAACATATGTGTCTATTATAGCTGTTGAAGGTTTATTTTGTTTGCATTATATCAACTTATGTTCACACCAAACTTTATTAAAATCAGTCCAGTAATAGCTCTGGGGATCGTAGATCAAATATGAAAATTCTCTTAATTTGTAACATCAGCGTATATATACATCTTTAGTATTACTAATGTGGTCAATTTTACCGAACCGACTCGCGGATGTAAAATTAATTCGACTGCGCATTAAACGCACAAGATATAGACATAGACATGTTTGATGAACGGGCCCCTCATTGTGCGAACTGTGAAGTGATCCATTCAATAGCACATAGTCTTACTGAATGCCCTAATTTTACTTCAGATCATTTAACTCACTTTCATTCGTCTATTTTAAATTTACGAGACCTAGAGGGTGAGAAACCTCACTCATAACTTTTTGACTTTTTAAAAGTCGTTGGTTTTTTTCCATAGCATTTAACATTTGAGATTTATTTTTATTCTTGTGTCAAATCCTTTTAAACCATAGATCTTCTGACATTTTTACAATGCATTCTTCTTTCATTTACACATTTTGTAATGGAATTATTTAAAAATCCTCGTGGATGGCGTAGCTTGTCCAAAGTTGGACCTTGGACCAATAAAACAAGCCATACCATACCTTTAGTATGACTAATACTGATTTAAAAAAAATCCCAACATGGATTATTATTTACGCTTTATATAATTTTTATTTTTAGTTAAATTTTACTATATCTGCACCTTTTTTCTGTTTTAACGTTGCTTGTAGATTGTTTATTTAGTAAATAATGTGAGCGGACTGATATGCAGGAATTTGATGACCTTTTTCCGTTCCCTCCTCCCCGGTGAGTGGGTCGGCCCTGGTTTGCGTAATTTTTAAGTGCTAAAGCACAACAGAATTCAGGGGAAAAAATTAAGTTAAAATGAATTACTTTTTACCGAATCTAACTTGATCAGTTAAAGCTTAACAACTGGTTTGTGATTTGCATCATTTAAAATCCATCATCCGAACATCTAAAGGCCTTATCACACTGCGAAATATCGTCCGCACTTTTCAACAGCAAACAACAATGAAAGTGACGTCACTATCAAAGTTTCACATGATTGGTTGAATTTCGTTTGCAGACATTTCCGTACTATCGTCGGCATTTTCAAGGACGATGACGGTAAACTTACCTGCCCTTTTTCTAGACGTTAGAAACGGAAAACTGTGATGTGATAAAATCGCAGTGTGATAAGACTTTTAGCTTGCATAACTTTTTTAACATATCCGTTAGCTTTATTTTCCTCTCTTTGTTTGCTTTCTGTAGTCATTGAACAAACAAGTGATGGCTTGTTCTGCTGCAGGTGATACCTGTTCTATCCTTAACGATTGGATCTGCTCATTCTGCTTATCATAATTCTTAGCAGTAATTTTACGACTCTCATCAATCCAATCTTGCTATTAAACAAGAAATAGCTTCAATCGAGAGTGGAATGGCTACAACCAAGCCTTTATTATTAATAATTTCTCACACCAAAATTATGCGTTCCTACTAGTCTGGCTTAAAAACCGGATTCCATTAGATAAAATAATGACGGACCAGTATTGCCTTATTTCGCCGTGTGATAAGGCCTTAACATATTAAAGGCGCTAGTCATAGTACCGCGTTACCTAGCATACTTTCGTCAAGATCCTCCGCCTTTAATGTGCTAATATGAGCATGTATTCCGAAAAGGAATTCTGACACTCGCACCTCTCAGTTTGTGACCCGGGTGCCTGTCTTTCAGTCCCCCGTCGACGTGACCAGCGTCTCCTCCGCAGAGGTGACGAAGCTGATCGGGCGTCTCAAGGAGAGTAACCTCTCCCTGGTGAACAACAGCCACTTCAGCCGGGGTTCTTCCACATTCGAGACGACGCAACTCACAGCCCTGAAGGATAAGATGTAAGTCTCTCCCGTTTATGCACCTCATGACAAATACAATAGCAGGGTTTAGTTATATTAACGTCCCGTTGTAAAGCAACATTAAGGCTATTTTAGGACGGAACTCGTCATTTTGAACCATGGTCAGATGAACTGACCTGGCACCTCCCTCTCCACACCAGCCGGGGGGGGGGTCGCGGTGGCCTGGTGGTAAGGTCTCGGTTTCGGAACCGGAGGGTTTCAGGTTCGAGACTCTATTCCACCGAAGAACCGTCGTGTGAAGGGGTCTCTTGCACGTTAAATCTGTCAGGCCAAACGTCCTCCCGCTGGTGTGGTGTGGAGAGGGGAGGTGCCAGTTCAGGTATCGTCCTCGTCATCTGACAGTGGATCAAAATGACGAGGTCCGTCCCAAAATAGCCCACGTGCTACTTTACAAAGGGACGTTAATATAACTAAACTAAACCACACCAGCGTGTAGACGTTTGGCCTGACAGATTTAACGTGCAAGAGACCCCTTCACACGACGGTTCTTCGGTGGAATCGAATCTCGAACCTGAAATCCTCCGGTTCCGAAGCAGTGACCTTATCACCAGGACACTGCGGCCCATACAATAGCAGGGAATCAAAATGTTAATTTTGGTGTCTATAATTTCTAATCCCATTATAAAGTTCACTGTAGCCACAAGTGGAGATTAAATGTTTGATCTTTGCACAACCTATCATAGAAATAAGTGAAATTAGACATTTATAACCAATTGCTTGCAGCCTAATGGATGTTTCAAGAAATGTATTTTAAGTATAGCTAAAACTACATGAAGAATGTGGAATTCAAATGTAAAATTACTACCTGCATTTTGTTGATTTGTAAGAAAATATAAAACATAATGTCTTGAATACTATAAAAATTTCAGACATTCAATCTATTTTGTATCCTAATAGTAATCATGTAAAGCTTCATCCTACAAATTGGGTTTTCATGCATTCTGTATTAATAACAGAAAATCTCACCCCCTCTTTTTTTTTCTTCTTGAGTACGTGTTGATTAACACTTTACCGGGCAGAACTGAACTGACAGGTTAGGAAACCCGACTTCAAACCCGCTTTCAAAAGAGAGAAAATATTCTTAATAATTGTATTAAAAGTTTTGTGCATTACTAACTACCACCTGCGACTTTGTTATCGCGAAATTTGATGTGTATATGTATGAGAACTGACGGTCTGATCAAAATGTAAAGTGTTATCAAACCGCATCATTATAGTGCTGTTGAAAGCAGAGTATGATACTATATAATAAAGGAACTTGTAACTGATTAAGAAAGATCTACTGAAAAATTTTATTAAAAATTTATTTTTTATTCTTATAATATAATGTATACAACATTAAATCCTGGTTCTTCATTATTTATATTAACCTCCAAAATGGAAAAAATTTGCATACTTGCATGAAGAAGTTCATCTTCTGTAGTCGCTGGATAGGAAAATTCTTCTGAAAATAAAATTGTCCCATCTGCTTCCTTTTCTTTTCTTCCTTGACAATACATTGTTTACGGGGAAATGAACTTTTATGCGAAAATTGCATATGATTTCAAAGCTCCAAACATGTTGTCAAATGGCTCGTTTACTTTTCGCCATTTCCATTTTCGGTAAAAACAGGAAAAAATTCACAGTACATTCTCTGTGAGAATCCACTGTGACATTCGGTAGTCCAAACTAATAAACTAATGATTTTTATTTTATATGAATGTCCATGTGTCCTAGATATGTCTCAAGGGTCTCCTTCTCAACGCAATGCCCATTTTTGAGATAACTTTTTTAAAAAACTTTAAAACAACTTTATTATGTATTAACATGTCATCAATAGTCCTTGACCATTTTCCTCTTCATTGCAAGAAATTTTGGAAAATAGAACTTTCACTCAGCTCTCAGCCTCAACAACTGAAAAGATTTCGCCCGTCTTGGCAGCATTCATAATTGAAATAAAATTTCAGTCAAACTGGAAGATTTGAAATTCACAAATAATACTCAAACAGATTTAGAAACATTTTTAAATGCTGCCATACGAATATATTTTCATATTCTGAAATACTAATATGAAGGAGCAATGCATTTATTTATTAAATGAAGCAGTTCTCCCAATGTGGAGAAGGGTCGAACCTGCGATGTTCTGGTTTGAAGTCCAGTAACTTAACCATTCGGCAAAAGTGTATGCTTCTGTCTTTTGGCTGTTACTGGCTTATTAAGTTGTCACCACACCATTTCAAAACCAGGAACATACACTTTGAAATTAATCTCAGCAAGCAAAGTGTTTCCTTGTTTTCAATTCAATTCTCCCTTTTCAGTCTTCTCCTCCCAGATAGAAAAAAATGGCAAGTGTCAGCAAGAAAATCCCATTATTGTTTTGATTTTCCTTATACCACATTTTAGAAATATAGTGTAAGGAAAATGAAAGCTTCTATATGAAATGAGAGGTATTTTTTTTCAGTCTACATAATCTAAAACTCTGTTTATCTGGCTTGCACCTGATTTGAATTCGATATGCTTAATTTTGCGGAGTTACGTTGGTGGATGAAAAGAGTAAGTGGACTATATAACAGTTCACTTTATTTATGCGTGCTTAGCGAGACAGTTTGAGAACTGTTCTGAGATATTACATGGTTGCCAGGCTGGCGTAATTGCAGAATGCGCCAAGGGACGATGCTTATCCGCCAAAGGCGTTATTTTACAAATACGGAACACTTGTGGCGGCTCTTCACTTCGGAACGATTTTTGTTCCTTTATTTATTATTATTATTATTTGTTATTGTAAATTTATATTTAAAAAGTGGTGGCAACACCCACTTTTGTTTCTTTTAAAGTTTTGATTATTTCCTGTATATTTCATTTGTTAAGTAGTATTGTGTTTTTTGTAAATAATTTGTCTTCAATCAGAATTCAGAGAAGTGGTATTCTTTAAGAAGCAATAAGAATTGTTCTGAAAGAATGAATCATTTTCTTCTGTCATTTCCTGGTTATTCTTTTTTCAACAATTTTTGTAAAAACGAATTCTGATTCGAAGAGAATAAAAGAAAAAGGTAGTTGTGTTCTGGCTATGAAGGTCTATGCGTGTTTTAATAAAACCTTTTTTCGATATCATGGAGTTAGGGCTAGTTCCGATATTAGATGGAGTCTAAATTAATTATGTTAATGTCTAGGGCAAATCTTCCCACACTACACACTTATAAAAGTTTGTATTTTGCTGAATTCAAGACCTGAGAATGCAACACGCACTCGAATATTTCTCATACCATTCTAAATATTCCAAAATGCGGGCTCTTCTTCAAATCACCGGTTATTTCTTTACTTCGAAGGAATACCGACTCACAAAGAATTTTCTGCAGCCTTAATTTTTGTGTAATATAAACTAAGATCTTAAGTATTGATATTTCACATTAAGATGCCAGATTCACTCCTGTAACATAATCATTTTTTTATTAGGAATGTTGAGCTGATTGCATGGGATGAGAAAATTGCAAATGCAGAAACGGAGATGGAGTTAATCAAACAAATACACGAGAAATTGAAGAGACAAATATGGTAAGCTTTCCAACAGTTTAACTTCATCGTGCTTTTTCAAATCCTAAAAACTTTATTCCATCGACATGCAATCATATTTTTTTTAGTAAAAGTTATGATGAATTTCAATTTCTCTTCAATTCAATTTCTCTGAAATAAAAGTTTCGAATGTGTTGAAGAAATAATCATTAAGTTTTTTTCCCCAAAATGTTATGATATTCGTTAAATAAAACGCAAAAACTACTCTAAACTTATCTTAAAAACATATATGATTTTTTACCGGTTCTTTGAAAATACATCTACATCAGTCACAGTATCAAGTTTGAGCACAGTATGAGCTGTAATGCAAATAAAATATCTGGGTAAGCTGTTTTTACTTTCTCGTATTCATAATATGGAGAAAGTTTAGTAATCTACGAAAAATTCGAACTCGAGATTTTGAGGAATCTTAAAGTTTTAGACCCCCTCCCAGCAAGTTCGAAAAACCAATCTTTGGAAAATGACAATCTGTTTATCTGCCTCTATCTGACAAAGATAACTCAAAAACGCTTTGAGCTAGCCGGTTGAAATTTAATATGCGGTTTTTACAGATTTCTATTAAATTTTGTGTAAAATTCGTTCAGAGGAATTCCTTCTGTTCAAACATAAGTTAACACGATAATTGAAAGTTTTGCTGCAAAAAGAATGTAACTTCAATTATTCAAGTTTGCAGAAAACCGGCGATAGCACCAGGTGCTATCTCTACATTGCAACAAACTAATGAGACAAATGGCTCCATCGCTCGAGTTAACCCGGGATTGGAGCTACATCTCTCTGGCACGAAATGAAAACAGTTTTTATTTGACAACTAGCTAGTATCTGGCTCGTTCTTAGCACAGAAAAAAATAATCTTGGAAATATCGTTTGGAATTCGAAAAGTTATCTTTACTTTCTTGGCATTCAGCGAAATGGAAGGATATGTAAAGGAGAAGCAGAAATACTATTTATTCTATTTTTATTATTGATAAATATTCATTTTTATACATTAGATTTGTGCATTCTTTTAGGATTTTAAATCTTGGGTGTTCTTTCAAAATGGTAATGAAAGAAACTATTTATTACATCTCGTCATTCGTTTCATATTCGGTCAGTATTTTCAATATAAGTGATTAAAATCTTTTCTTTTAAAATTGATTAAACATAAGACATATATTTATGTCATAAAATCTTTAATATAGTTGAAAAGATAATTTTTTGAAAACTAAGATGGTGCAAAATTATTTCTAATCTACTATTTTCGGAAGTTATGGCAAAAAAACGCCCAAATTTTACAAATGTTTTGTTAAAATTTCAAACCTATAGGATTGGTTCCCCTCAAACTTTCTCGCACACTCTCTAATGAAACTATTTCTTCAGAGAAAGACTTAAATTGCATTTTCATTCAATAGCTACGAAATATTGTTTCGCTTGAATTTACTGAATCTCTTGTGCCTCCTTGGCGAGTTATTTGGTGGTTAATCCACGGTAAATAGATGCGAAAATATTTTTTATACATTAGTTAATTTTACTATGCCTATAACCATCCCAAATGCAAGTAATAAGTAGTCAAAATTTTATCGGAATCAAATGAGTTGTACGGCAACGCATAAGAGACATACAGACAAACATTCATTTTTATTTATATGGATATGATAGTTAATACCACTCCAAATCCCCTTCATTGGAGCTACACCCTTTGTGCAGTGAATCCTTCAATTACAGAATGAAGAGATCTGGATAAATAACATTTGGCATACACATTTAGCATTTAAAGAGCAGATAAGAATCAAATTTTAAGCCAAATCTAACTTCGAGTCTGTCTATTTGTCTGTACTTTCAAAAAACATGTAAAGGCGATATTCAAAAACACGATTTAAACATGTCAAATCTGCGCGAGATTTTGTGACTACAAGTTCAGTTTTGTGCCAAACGTTTGGTTTCAGTTGATTTGGAAAAACGATTTCTTTTTTTGTTTCGTATCCGTGGCAATCGCCAAGAAAACTCGCCAAAGATCACACGATAGATTCAGCAAAAAGGCTAAACCGCACCAAATCTTAATATTTAGTCACTGTTGTGCATTCTCTGACATTATCAGAGAGTATGCGAGAAAGTTGTGGTGAGTTGAAGCCCTCCCACTGTTTTTAATTGAAAACAGTAAGAAGAAAACTCAGCGTAAAGGTTTTGTATCTCTCCAGGGATCTGGAAGCGGAGAGCGACAGGAACAAGGAGCTGAGGGGAGCGGAAGTGAGAAAAATCACCGAAATATACAAGCTCTGCACGGGCAGCGAAGTCCGCGTGACCGAGTAAGTGACAGATTCTGTGAGGTCCAGGCCGAAGAGGGGAAAAAAATCTTTGCATTTACACTAGTTCTCTTCCTCCACTTAGCCCAGTTTTGATGCGGGTTGCTATAGAGCACAGCATGCAAGGGATTTTGATTGAGATGAATACACAACCAAAGAAAAAAGTCAAAGAACTCATCAAAGTAAGATTTCAAAGTATTTGCAGCTATTTTTTTTTAATCCTAAACTACCAAGAAATATATCAAATTCGAATATTCACTCCTAAACATGGTAATATGATAATGTTCTGGTCTTGATTCGTCTGTTCAGTGGGAGATTTCTGCACAGGCGTTGGAGGCGGTCGCCTCGTGTTCCTAAAGGTGTATCAAAGTGCTAAATCGAAGGTCAATTTAACTGTTCAAATCTCCCCTTTGGCATGATTCACTGAATGTTCAATTTTTTTCTTTAAAGACAATGCTTTCATTCGTCGATAAAAGTGTTGATGAAAAAGTAGAGTGTTAAGTGAAATTCTTTTGGAATCAAAACGCAACGTCTTCAAATTCTTTTCTTAAACATTATAAGTTCAGAATAATTTCTCGTCGCCTCTCTTTCCTATTCGCACACTGTAGCATGTTTACCAGTGTTTGGATAAATGATATTCATACAAAAATCGAACAATTTCCTTGAAATACTAAAGAATGAAAATCGCTAAGAACTCAATGACTGTTGCTTTACATTAAATGTGTAGAATAACAATAATCATTGGTCTAGAAACAATAATAAAAAAGTATATAAAACGGGTCGATAAAAGACATATGTAAATAAAAGCAATAAACGCATTAGAAATTTCCTTCCAGTATTTAACAAAGTAAATATTAAGATAAAGTTAAAACTCAAATAAGTTTATCTTCCTTCTTTTTTTTCAACTATAGAGTTTACTGTGGAGGGGGCCTCAAAATATTCCAGCGCCTGTGTCCTCATATTACGCCGACTATTTTTTATATAGTTAAAAGATTTACTTTTAATTACTTAGTGGAAGGCATGAATAAAAATTTCAGCCATTTGGAGAGACCGTAGTAGAAAATACGAGAATACTCTCTCCTGCTGTCTCGCCGCTTTGTGTGCTGTGGCTTTATAACTACTTATGGGCTTTTGTTTGCTGCTGTGTCCGTCTTAGCTGTATATATTTGGCGTTTGTGTATTCGTCATCCTTGGGTTCGTCTCTTCATGTGTAATAAAAGTCATCTTCATTTTCTACTAACGGACTGTTCAAGTTCATTTCTACATATACCATAAAAAAACAATTCTGGAAATAAAGTGCTGTGATCCTATTGTTAGAGCAACCTGTCAACTGCGCAACCCTTATTTTAAACGAAAGAAAATGAAGCTATTGAGAGGAGTTACGAAACAAAACGGACATCATTTCTGTAAATTGAGCAATCAATTCTCATTTTGCACAGAATACGATTTTTTCATTGCGCAATGATAAAAGCAAAACCTAGTAATAACCCTTTGCGGTCCTATGTCGAGTGTGATTCGACATCGCTTTTCGTTCTGGCACGTCCTATGTCGAGTGTTCGAAGACTAAAACATATTCGGGTGAAACTTGATACAGAATGCGGCAGAACATAAAGCGATGTCGAGTCACACTCGACATAGGACCGCAAAGGAATAAAGCCTAAAAGGTTACGATTCTATGACGTCTCAGACTTGTTCGCGTTTTGTGTGTTTATCAAAATCATCCTATTGGATGTGTGGTCATTTTTTGGTTATCCATTTCAGCTTCTTTGTGCTCAGTTATTCAGATTCAGCAGTGTTCCCTTATGGGTATTTTTTAAAAAAAAAACCGTTTTCTCTCTTGAAAAGACTGTTTTCTCTTTTGAAAAATCCTATTTATTTCTTATTCGCGCAAATTATTTATTTTCATCTTCTTGTTTTTAAACAAAGATACCAATCAGCACAATAGCTGGAAACGGATGTGGGCAGACCGCGTTGCAACTACCAAAATATTGCATCCGCGCAGGATAGTATTTGCATTAATAGCAAAAACGGAAATGAAATCGACAGCGGGGAACTTCTTTGTTAAATTGACTCAAGAGTTCTGTCTGTCTATCGCCAATGAGTCTCCATAGTGCTTGGCGGTACCGAAATGCTCTCTTCGCTCGCCATTGCACTTGGCGGTATCGGTCGTGTACTCGCCTATGGTACACGTGTTCTTTTACTGTGATTGAAAAAAACTACTCCCCTTGAAAACAAACATAACATTTATTTCTACGACAAGGCAAGCTATTCTATTCACAAATTAAATTTAAATGACTGCATTTACGATATGAGCCAGATCTGAATCCTTCTTAGCTTTGTTTACAACGCTTCTCAAATTTCCGAAAGTTCTCGATTCCAAAGCCGAGTGGAGCTGTTAACTGGCTTCTTCAAAGATCGCTGATTCACGTGACACTCCCACCTTTTGGGTTTTTCTTTTCAAGAAAACTTAAAATATTCTTTAATTCAAAAAGTTCACAAGTCCAGTCGTTTGGGAGCTTGAATCTTACGGCCGAAACGGGTTTTCATAGTATTTAGATTTGGTAGAGAAATTTTGTCCGATTCTGGTAGCTTTTCAAGATGCTCCACATATTGCTATTGCACAGTTTCTTCTTTCTCCTCTTCAATTTCAGATGCTCTCTTTTCTGGCAGATTCTCTACTGAAGGCGTTTGAACCTCAAAGACATAGAGACGTTGTACAGGTCTCAGAAATTCGCCGTTCTTCGTTTTTACTTTTACAAGGCGAACTGAGCATCTTTTCCAGGGAATATTTCTGTTATTTTCCCCAGAGGCCAATTCAGACATTTGTGATTGGGCACTTCGACAATAACCACTTCACCCACCTTGAAATCGTGAGTTTTTATCATTTTTTGGTTTGTTGCCTCAACTGCCCCAAATTTTCCAGTCGGAATCGGTTTCTAAGATCTTCTTGCAGTTTACACCTATACAGCCGTCGCTTGCGAAGATACTGGGAAGATAATCCCAAATGGTTATGATCTGAAATTCCATTTCTCTCCTCTCTCTGAGGAATGACGATGGTGTTATAGGTTCCAAATCATCGTGTTCAGAAATATAGGTAAGAGGTCGTGAATTTACTGTGTCTTCGCAGTCGCAAAGAATCGTATTCAATTCTTCGTAATTCAGGCATGTTCGGCCGAGAACTTTCTTCAGAAGTTCTTTTACTAAGGCAATGGGGCGCTCCCACCATCCTCCTCACCATGGAGCTGATGGTGGTATGAATTTCCAAATGGTTTCTTTCTTTTTCCCTTCTTCTTCTATTTGTCGCCAGTTAATGCAATGGAACAGTCGACTTGTTCCAACAAAGTTTATTCCATTATCCGAGTATATTACAGAAGGTCATTCACGTCGTGCAATAAAACGTCTCAAGGCTAGTATGAAATTTTCTGTTGACAGCGAGGAAAGAAGTTCGAGGTGGATCGCTCGATATGCAGTGCATGTGAAGAATGCGACCCATGTATCTATCCATATTTTGTCTTTTAAAAATAGGGGACCAGCCAGATCCACTCCAGTAACCTCAAACACACCTGCATTCTTCACACGGTCTTCTGGTAAAGGAGGTAAATTCGTTTCCACAAGTTTAGCGTTGAAGCGCTTACAGCGGACGCAGCTGTTTAAAATTTTTCGAATGGACTTCCTTCCTTTCAGAATCCAGTATTTCTCTCGGAGAAGGGCCATCAGGATTTGAATTCCACAATACATCAGAGTTCTATGTTTGTACATGATCAACTTCCCCATAGCTGGATGTTCCCCTGGCAGGATCACCGGGTACTTGAAGTCTTCTGTATCTTGACGGTAAATTGTGCGGGTCTTAACTCGCAGTAAGACATTTCTGTCGGCTATGACATTTAAAGCGAGCAACCTTGGATCTGAAGGTCCATTAAACACGTATCTCTGGACCAACAGCATGAATAGATGCTCGGCTTCTTTTATGTCAAAACAAGTAAGAGTTGGGGAATTCGAAGGATTTCTTTTCCTGGCATTATTGCAGAATCTGCAAATCCATGCAAGCATGCGAACAGTTTTCAAATGAGAAGAGAATGATCTGTAATGCCAGTTATCTGGGTTTTGGGTTTGGTTATGAACTGACAATATGGTTTTCCGTTTTTCAGTATTTATCAATTCTTCATCTGCTTCTTCTGTACTACTTGGCCAATTTTCTTCATTTTCATAAAGCCACATAGGTCCCTTCCACCATTTTAAATTAACTGAACTTAGCTCCGCTGAACAACCTCTGCTGGGAAGGTCTGCCGGATTTTGTGTGCCGGGAATATGTCTCCAATTTTCAACATTTATAATGGTGCGTATTTCTTGGACTCGGTTCCCCAGGGCGCATTTCTCTTTATCCAGGTAAGTTCTGTCGCTCCAATAAAATATCTTCAGATTTGGTATTTTTAGATCTTCTTGCACTCAACCTAGCACCAATACAACACGCCAGCAGTTTAAGTCGGGGTATTGTTAACTTCTTTAAAGGCGAGACTGAACAAAACTAACAAACACTTCATCACGGACCTTCACTCTTAGGAAAATGCAAGTGGCATACGCTTCAGCACTTGCATCACAGAAGACTAGTGGTTTCTTCATCACCTTCACTTAGTTTCATCCACCGAGGTATTTTGACCTCTGAAAGATTCTTTATACCCTTCATCCAGTTCCAAAATCGCTTTGATAGGCCTTCTGGCAGGGCATCATCCCATTTAAGTCCAAGATTTTTGAAGTATAAACTTTGGAATGATGGTTACGGGAGAAGATATACGTAAAGGGTCAAATATACTCTGAGTCATAGAAAGCAGACTTCTTTTAGTAAGAGTCAGGTTTTCCTCTTTCGGACAGTTTATGATGCAAGTCAGAGTATCTTGTTTTAAGTCCCAGTTTAGGCCCAATAAGGGTACAGTTTGGTGTTTGTCATGTTGAACGATAATTTCGCATGAAGCATTTGACTGCCAGCCTCGTAGATTTGACTTTCCTAAAGACATCAATGCTTGAGATTCAACTATAAATTTATTAGCTTCATCTGTATTCTTCAAACTGCAGACACAATTATCCACATAAAATGAATTTTTCAAAATTTCGGCAGTATTCAAAAGCTTATCAAGAGCTTTTTCCATATGATAATTCAAGTTTGGTTTGGTTTGGTTTTTTTTGCACAAGGGCCATAGATTTGACCATGCTGCGCCAGACTAAGTAAAGTTATTTCAAGGTAAAAAATTTGAAATTATTCGATACAATTTAAAATTTAAAAAAAAAAAAAATTGATTGATAAAATATAAAAAAAAAAAAAAAAAAAAAGACTAAATGTGTGAATAAAACCCAATAGATTTTAAAAAGGGTAAGAGGTTATCATGGGCGATTTTCCAAGTAAAGCAGATAAATCAACATTATTAGATCTAAAAAAATGCAAACGCTGTGTATCAAAATTTGAGCATTCAGAAAGCACATTTTGGACGGACACAGTGCAATTGCACCGAGAACACATTGGAGCTTGTTCTCCTAACAGCAGATGACGATGCGTGTACCGAGTATGACCCAGTCTCAATCTGGTGAGAACTGTATCCGTTTTTCTATTCATTTGTGAAGGCCAAAGTTCGATAGTAGGTTTAATTCGAAGAAACTTGTTTTCACTTTCAATGTCCTATTCTCTTTGCCATTTGTTTAAAAGAGATATTTTTAAATGCTTTTTCAAGTCTGTTACAGGTGCAGAAGTATTCTTTGAGGCAGTCTCCAATTTGGCAGCTTTGTCTGCTTTTTCATTGCCCACAATCCCAACATGAGACGGTACCCAGCATAATAAAACATTAAAATTTCTAGATTCTAGTTTATTTAAAATATCCAAAACATTTAAAACAAGGGGGTGATAATACTGAGGATGAAATGATTTAAGAGATTCTAATGCACTAAGGGAGTCTGTATAAATAATGAATTGCTTTTGTAGTCTATTATAGATTTCTTCTAGTGCGTATAAAATAGCAGTCATCTCTGCTGTGAACACTGAACAGAAAGAATTAATTTTAAATGAAAACACATTATCCGGGAAAATAACTGAAAAAGATACACTATTGGCTGATTTGAATCCATCTGTAAAAATTGGAATAAAGTCAATATAATGCTGCCTGTGTTGGAGAAATATTTGTTGATAGATGATATCCGATGTGTCAGATTTAGTAAAATTTGCAAAAGGGTTTAAATAATGAAAAACAGGAATTTTCCAAGGAGGGAACTTATTTTTTGGTTGCAGGGTTACTTTTAAGTGGAGTTGATTTAAATCTGTAAGAATGTTATGCACTCTCCTATGAAATACAGGATTGCCTGGCTTCGGCCAATCGAATAAAAAAAGGACGCAGTTCAAAATTATGAAATGGATGGCTTATATTTGATTTAATCCTAAAATAATAATCCAATTTGCCTTCTAGATTCAAGGGATGGTTCAAAACTGTCGACATATAGGCTTTTAATGGGTGAAGTTCGGAAAGCTCCTTACATAAACGAAGAGCTGCATGGTGAATTGGGTCCAATTTTCGCAATATACTTTTTCTAGCGGAGCCATAAATTACAGAGCCATAATCGAGCTTAGAGTACAGTAGCCTTGTAAATCTTAAGCATGGAGATTCTGTCAGCCCCCTATGCTGTAGTCGATAATACTTTTAAAATATTTAGAGACCTTTCACATTTTTTCCGTAACTGCTGTATATGAGGCAAGAAGGTGAGCTTTTTGTCAAAGATAACACCCAAAAATCGAATTTCATTGACAAATGGTATGTTCTCTCCATTTAATTTTAGTTCAGGGTCAAAATGAATATTGCGTTTTTGACAGAAATGGACACAAGCGATTTTCGAAGTAGAAATACTAAAGCCATTATCATTACACCATTGATTAATACTATTGATTGCAATCTGCAGTTGTCTTTGGATAAAATTCATATTCATTCCTGTACAGGATATGTACAGGTCATCAACATATAATGATCCTTTCACAAAAGGGGATAGTTGTTTTAAAATGTTATTTAGTTTTACGATAAAGAGGGTTACACTTAAAACACTACCTTGGGGAACACCTTCCTCCTGAATAAAAAAATTTGTAAGCTCTGTTCCCACTCTGACCTGAAATTTTCTGAATTTTAAAAAATTCTTTATAAAAATGGGATGATTTCCTCTTAATCCGATGTCATGTAAGTCTTTTAAAATTCCATACCTCCAAGTTCTGTCATATGCTTTTTCAATATCAAAAAAGATAGCAACTAGATGTTTTCTCTGTAGAAAAGAGAGACGGATATCAGTTTCAAGGGCCAAAATATTATCGAGAGTGCAACGACCTTTTCTAAATCCACTTTGGGATGGATGTATCAATTTACTGTCTTCCAGGTAATAGATTAATCTGTTATTTATCATTCTTTCCATTAGTTTACAAAGACAACTTGTCAAAGCTATTGGACGGTAGTTAGATGGATTAGTCGGATCTTTGCCTGGTTTTAAGAGAGGAATAATTACAGCCTGTTGCCAAATAACAGGAAAATGGTGTTCTCGCCAAATGCGGTTGTATAGATGTAACAAATTCATCTGTGACTCTATTGTTAGATGTTTGATCATGGTATAAGTGATATTATCAGGGCCAGGTGCAGATTCATGCATCTTTGAGAGACTTGTTTGAAATTCCTGAAAACTAAAATCGCATTTATAGTATATATATGATAATTCAAAGTTGCCGCTAAAAGAAATGGACTGCAAGTGACACCAAACACAACTCTACGATGTCTGTAGATTTTCATTCCATTGTCTTCAGTTTTCAATAAAAATCGCAGGTAATTCCTGTCCCTCTCTCTAATTCCGATCTGAATAAATGCTTTCTCAATGTCTGATGTTATTCCCACAGGATATTTTCGGAAACGATTTAGTGGGGAAGGAACAAGCTCAATTAAGTTAGGACCGCTTTCTAAGCAGGTATTCAGTGAGGGTGCACCCTTTATATGTGCGAATGCATCAAAAACTGGCCCCACTTTTGTAGTACTGCTGTTTTCTTTAAATACAGGCCTATGCGGGAGATAGTGTACATTTCTTTTTTATCTTCTATTTCTTCAATAATACTGTCAGCAATCCATTTTTCAAAGACATCTGTATATATCCTAACCTTCTCGGATTCTACAAGTTTTTTATAAACAGATGAAAGTAGTTTCTCAGCCATTTGTCTGTTGTCAGGAAGCAGGGAGGATTCTAACACCCAAGGCAAGGCGACTTCGTACCTCCCGTCCTCATTAATCGTCAGAGTGTTTCGAAAATACTCTAAAGTATCTTGATGCATTTCATTCTTCTTTTTCGATTCAGCAGGATCAGTAATTCCAATGGTTTCTAATTTCCACAAGTCACTTATATTACATTCTTTTATAAGTAAGTTTGTCACTGTCATGCTTATAGAATCAGAAGTACTTGGTGCTTTTCCCATAAGTGTCCACCCAAGCAAAGTCTCAATAGCAGTTAATCCGCAAGTTAAATTGAGGATTTTTCCAGTCATCAATTTTCCTGCTATATCAACACCAATTAGCAAATGGATTGTGGATGAAGAACAAGATGATAAACATTCTTGATCCGTTAGATGAATTCTGTTATCCTCTAGTTGCTTTGGCCAGAATCCGGAAGGTATCTGGCAAATTTTAGCACATACTTTCTCTTGATCAAATGCGTTAAAAGTGCAATGATAATTCTTTTCAAAATCACTTACAAAAATCTTATATTCTGAATGCTTCTGTGGATTTTGAACCCCTCCAAACAAAGTATGAATAAGATTAGTTTCTTTCAATGCAGGATATTTTATTTTCTTAGCAGTTTCTTTCGTAATATAGGATTTCTGACTTCCCGTGTATATGAGAGCTTTCACGGCAAAATCCTGTTTTTCTCCCCGTAGTATCACGACTAGGGTTTGTAGAAAAACATTTGTAGAACATGTGGGATTGGTCAGTGTGTTGAACTGTCCAGAATTGATTGAACTGCCCGCTGCTTCTTGAGTGTTAGAAGACTCAATGGTCTTTCTATCAGGACACATCACAGCATGATGTCTTTGACTACAGTTCCTGCAATGCACTTGAACCCTGCATCGCTTTGACACATGCCCATTACTAAGACACTGAAACAGCAACCTCGTTTCTTCAATCGCTGCATTTTTTCATTAAAATCCAAATTTCGTGCAGTATGACATTCTCTGGACTCGTGATTGTTCTTGTCACAAAATACACACTTCAAAATAGAGTTTTTATTTTCTGTAAAAAGACCCGCAGCCGGCAAGTCTCTTTTAAGTTTGATATTCTTATGACTTTCCTTTAAAGAGAAGCCTTGCATAGCAAGGGCTATCCTGTCTTCATTTTCAACTTCATTCTTCAAGAATTTCATCAAACTTTCCAATCGAGATTCTTTCGCGTCATCTGTTCCATCCGCCCTTCTATCATTTTTCCGCCATGCTCTTAAGATTTCTGTTCCGTTCTATTAAAACTTGGTAACTTTGTTTTCATAAATATTAACTTTTCTCTCTATTTTGTCATATTATCTTTCTTTTATTGTGGTATTTGCAATATTTAGTTTTTCAAATATGGCAACATTGTTTTTAAGCTTATGGAATTTTGTGTGTTCTGTTTATCATTTTGAATAAAGTTGGCGTTCGACATTTGATGCATGTTTTCTTTTCCACTGCACGGAATATCTCACCAGGCTTTTGCTTTAAGTGTTTATATAAGTCATCATATTTAATATAAGTGTAAGGCGTGAGCACGCAACAATTTCTTCGCTTAAACAAGACTCGACCAGGAGAAATAACATGGCCGCATATTTGGCTGTAGTGACGCCAAGAGTTTCCAATAATCACAGTTGGGTTTCGAGGCGGTCATAGACTGTTGACAATTTAACGTGTTTCTCTTCAATATTAAAGGCGAGTGTCAATTTTAATAATTCTCGAACATAATACTCAATCAATAAATCATCTCTGCCGAATCTGGATTTTAGACAGTCAATCGCCTTGCAATAATTTCCGGTTGTTGGGGGGAAACTTTCATCTAATTCCCTCGCTCTGGAATTCGGGATAATTGCTTGGACTAAGTATTGAAACTTGTCGGTTTCATCTATATCGTCGTCAATTTTCTTGAATTGACCCCAAAACGGCAGCCTATCTTTAATTTCACCTCCAAATTTCTTTAATTCCTAACGAGGCAGCTTGAATTTTCTCTTTTCACCACCAACTGAAAATAATATATCAGCGTTAATAACAGGATAAGTTTTCCCATCGATTAAATAAACTCATCTTTTTAAAATTGAGAGAATACTCATCTGCTGAAATATATTCCGATATCGTCTTTCGGTGTATCTTCAGACGTCAGAAAAAAATTCAGAATACCTCCATTCAACTGTAAAAGATTATTTTTCTCGCTAAGCAGTTGGAAGGTCGCCAAACATTCTAAATCTTCTGCAATGTTGACTTCCGCTTTCGCTGACTCATCCAATTTATTATATAATTTAGTAAATGCAGATCTAACTGTTTTCCGTTTAAGCTTTAGAGCTTCCATTATTTTTCTAAAACAGTTATTCTTACTTCACAGTATCGATAAATTTCTAATAACAATAATTTATCGTCAAAATAATTCACTTGCCTTTCAAATCGTTGATTTCAAATCACAGTCCTGTCGCGGACGCCATGTCGTGTACTCGCCTATGGTACACGTGTTCTTTTACTGTGATTGAAAAAAACTACTCCCCTTGAAAACAAACATAACATTGATTTCTACGACAAGACAAGCTATTCTATTCACAAATTAAATTTAAATGACTGCATTTACGATATGAGCCATATCTGAATCATTCTTAGCTGTTGTTTACGCTTCTCACATTTCCGAGAGTTCTCAATTCCAAAGCCGAGTTGAGTTGTTAACTGGCTTCTTCAAAGATCACTGATTCACGTGACAGTATCGAAGCATTCTCTTCGCTCGCCAGAAACGCTTGGCGGTATTCAAACACTCTCTTCGCTCACCATAACGCTTGGAGCTATAAATAATCGTTATAAATAACCATCTCACTGGTAGGGAAGTATTGTGGAGACAACCTAATAAGCCAATAACAGTCAATAGACATGAGCGTACGTTTTTGCCGAGTGGTTAAGTTACTGGACTTCAAACCCGAACATCGCAGGTTTGATCCTTGGCGGAATTCAACCTACAAATCGGCACAATTCCCGCCAATACCACCGCCACAGAGTTACTCACATTGCCAAAAGAATGCACGGTAGCCACTGACGGTTTCTGTAATGATTCGTGAATCGCATTTTAGGACTTTCCCTTCTATCAAATACCGATTTAACAGAACGCTACCTGTTGCAGGTACTCAAGGCCGAAAAGAAACTGAGCGAGAGAAAAGCCGAGGATTCCCAGAGGGCGCAGCGGGAGACAGAGAGGCTGCGGAAGTCGCTCACTCCGGCCACCGTGAAGGTGAGGGCGCCCCTTCGTCAAATATTTGTAGCGCAAGTAAATGACGATTACGTGATGTGTGCATTCCTTTTTGCAGGAAAAGAAGACGGCCAAGAAGAAATCCAGATAGAGAAAAGAGCCTCGAAAATTAAACTGGTATTTGTTTCCACGAGTGGCTCATCCGGCAGAAAATGTACACAGCTTAATTCGAATTGAAATAAACAGTTTGCTGACGAGGATTTTTCACGAACACTTTGCATGACCTGTTTTTTATTAAATATCTAATAAGATGACACCTTCAAATTTGGGAATATTTTATTATTTCAATCCAAATGGAAATCCATTGAATACTTGGCTTATATGTGTATTCGAAGTCATTTTAACAGTGAACTATAATCGTTATGGATGGTTTATTTTTTGCTTACGACCATCGAAATTCGCTCAATCGATGCAAGCACGGCATACGGACAAGTCAGTGAAAGTCGCAGCACAAATTGAATGTTTCTCCTAAGGGGGAAGGAAATCCTTGCTTCTACAAAAGAGATTTCATTTCATATTTATATGTATCACAGCATTGGTAGTTTCATCAGTGTGGTCAGTTTTCTTATGTCCTTAAATTGCATCCAAAATAGCTTAATTAATTCCTTCTATTCAGTAAAAGTGTGCAATACGCAATGATTTTGTCAAAAAGTTATAAATATTTGAATGCGATTTCCTAAAATTAAACAAACAAACGACTTCAGGACTGGAGGAAATCCGTTTAAATCGAAGAGCCCTGGTCTAAACTGAGCAGGTTAAGCCTTCGAAGTGATGAAGATAAATATAAAAACCGAAAAAATGTTGATTGCCGTTTAGTGAAACAAGGTCATTTCACGACGCTTTAATCATAGCAACTATGTGTGTGTATATATACACTCTCATCAAGAGGTGTTATTGAAGCAAATAATAAAGGAAAATTTTTCATTGAAAATAAAAGATGTCCCCTTATTTGGTTTTGATTATTTTCACAAGAGATTTTGGTTTGATTTATCTCCCTCAATTGTGAATACTGAATTTTCCTTCTTCATTCATGAATACTATCTGGCTTTTACAATTCACATTTGTGCAAATATGAACAGCATTCTTTTAAGCGTCATTGTTTCCCAATTTCTTTTTCTTAAAGGATGTCATTTCATTTTTTTATAGAGTAAAACATTAAAAAAATACTCAGTTAACTAATTATAAATTAATTAATAATAACTATTTATCAAAGTTGCAAAAAATAAAAAGTGCAATCTAATATTCAAAAATATTAATAAATTTGAACCACCATCACTCTAAAAAAAACTTAGCATTCCGAGTCTTAGAGAAAAGAAATTATTTAAAAAAAATTTAAGTCATTGCCATTTTCTGAATTTTTTCACTCATTATGGCCATTTGTAAATAAAGCAAAATATTAATTAAGTGTAGAGTAATATAATTAATTAAAAATAATTAAATCAATTATCATGGGGTCAAACCATTTTTAAATTATCATTTCTGTATTCGATATAATTAAAAATCACGAAATGAATTGTTGATTAATTGACATCGAAACAACCTGCTTATAATTCTGTTTTGCTAATTTTGCCTAGGGTTTGAATGAATTATACAAAATGTTGCAAGATATAATTAAAAAATAATGTTTGATAAATGAAATAAGTGCTAGAAATTAAAATCAGTCTCATTCTTTAAAAAAATTCTAATATCATATTTCGAGTTTTCTATAGTAAGAATCTTTCAATTTAATGTCAGATATTAAATTTAAAATTTTTATATGATATCATGGCAATAATTACCACAATTTATAACATGAACTTTATAGTAATCACTGTTTATTGTACTTTATCTGAAGACACGGGAGAAGTTAATGGATCACGAGATAATTAAGAATATCTTATGATAATAAACAGATATTTTAATGCTAAATGTCCGACTTTAGGAGCCAGAGATTTTTATAGTGAAAGAAGAGAACGAGCGTTGTTGCTGATTTTGTGGAAAGATTCAGATATAATGTCACATCGATTCATCCTCCACCTGTGGATCAGAGAAAGGAATAAGTTAGATCGACAAGTAAATGAAATGAGAGACAATATTTTGGACTGATTACGGTGAAACAAGGATTAAATCTTAGCGCCCATGACTTAATAAACTTTTTCTTTACAGGATCCAGGAACAACACTTAAAAAAGGACTGGGCATCGAATGACTTGGAAGTTGTTGGCTTTTATTCGAAAGAAAGATTGCAATATTCCGAGAATATATTCAAAATACGTTTAGTAATCTCTTGGAAGCATTGGATGACTTCCTAAGGAATGTTTATGCAAGAACAGTAGAGTGACAAATATGTATTGCAAAAACATTTTGAAATCAAAATTTGCTACTGAACTTCGATTATAGAATCAAAACAACTAAGCTGATTCCCTTTGCCAAAGTCAATGCACTTTTGAGATTTTTTCTTCTTCAGGTTTACATGCACAGCTATATATTGGCCTACAGATGATCAATTTGTACACGAATTCGATTCAATATGTAGATCTAGTGGTCTCAGGTTGTTAATTGCTATCACCTCTCCAGCGACAGACCTGGAAAACTATAGTGCAAAATCAACAGTTGCACATGTTTGGCATGAACGTCTTTAACCGGCAATTTGCCTTGCCCATTTCTGTTGTAACCTAGTTATCGGACTCACAGACATTATTTTAAAAATGTGTTTTTTGGAATCACAGATATAGGACTGAATCTGAAACTTGAATTTTTTTCTTTTTTTGTTTTGCCAGTTACAGTTTTTCTCTTTGAATATTTCATACACGAAAATAACTTTATTGGTAAGAATAACAAATAACTCTGAAATGCCTTGAACATTTTGCTTCTATTTTTTGAATGCTTCAACCACTCAATGCATTCACTTTTGAAATTCCATAATGAAAAAATTACTTGAACTAAAAACATTTAACTAATTCACTAAATGAACTTCACCCATAACTGATAAATACTATACAAACAAGTATTCATGTGTAGAATTTTGAATATCTAGTTAAATATTTTTTTAAAAATTTGGATATCAAAGTCCTTAAAATAGCACTGGTGAGAAGACAGGCAAGAACTGAAATATTTTGATAAAATATAATTAAAAAACATTTAAAAAAAAATCCATTTTTTCAAAAAACAAATTTACACACATATTAGCATTCTAATGAATGTCTGTTGCCCCTTGTTTCATGAATACTATTGTGCTCCTATTTTCTAATCACTAATCAAGAAAATAACATTTAATACATTGTCTTCCCCTATGTGAAATACCCAATTCATAGAACAAACTTAATCTCTCTTCCCAAATTTTGCTTTCATTTTATCCTAAAGTAGAAACAGCCCATTTTTAATGAATAAATAAATAAATATTAATTGAGATACCAAAGCTCGTTTACCAACTCAAGTATGGAGCTTTTTCCTTTATTAAAATGACTAAATTTATGCTACTTTCACTCAGGATTTATTCACATTTTATTTTGGCAAAATGATAAAATTGTAGCTTGTCAGTATAATTATAACATATGGATACTGCAGGTACATGAAATCAATTTTGAACCAAATATTTTACTTCCCTCCTCCCCTATTTCATCCATCTTTTTATTTGCTCCTGGGTTAATATTGCTCACCTAGCATAAATTATTGGGAAAAAGAAAAGAAAAAAATAGCAATTATATAATTTCGTGAAAGATATAAGCAAGTTATTTGAGGATCAATGGATCATTTATGAATCAAAATTTTGTATCAGTTTGATAACATTATTTCAAATAAATGAATGAATGTGAAAATTTATATTTTGGAAAAGAACTCATATTAGGTTAAATGCACTTTTATACAATTTGATGACATTTCTCTCAGGTATTCATAAAAAAAATTTAAAAATATGAAAGAAAATCTAAATAAACATTATAAACCTGCATTCACTCAAAAAGATCACACATGCTGAAGAAAATAATATACAATCGTATTACATAAAAAGAAAGAGTTTATTTTCCCTTCAATAAAAAATATATGTATAAAAATACACAAAAATACATAATTATAAGATTATATGAATTTCAAATGATACAAACTTCTTGATTTGACATCATATTAAAAAATATATATGCATACACAGCATAGTTTCAATAGGATAAGACTTCATCTGATCACCAAATTTATCTCGTAAACCTTTAAAAAAAAAAAAAAAAAAAATCAAAATTTTGCACTAAACTTATATACTAATAGCATCCACATATGTACGGTTTTAGATGAATATGCAACTGATTAATGATATTTTAACCATAATAATTTAAATATTTCATATTGCTCCACCCGTGGATCTTTATAAAATTGCTTGGGTTCCCCCTCCCCCATAATTTAGTCTGTCAGTCGGTATCAGGAAATTTCTATTATTTCAACTTGTTTTAACATTTCTTTGACTAAAAATATTTAAGTTACTCAATAATATTTAAATAACCAATTTAGTCTATCAAAAAAGTTTTAATAATTATTTTTAGCAAAAATAAATTTAAGAATATATTTAAAATAAATATTATTTAAACTAATACTAGTAATTTAATTATTTTTAATATGCATTTTTACTAAAAATTAACTAGGGACCAACAGCCATTTCTGGAGCATTAAATGGAAGAAAAATATTTAAATAAACAATTATCCTTCAACTAGATAATATTTTTAGGAACTATTTTAAAATTTCTCTAAGTATTATTTAAAAAATCATAGAAGAGAAATTATACATTTTTTCTTTTATTATTATTATCTGCCTTAGTAACAGAAAATACCGCTAAATCTTATGGTCAAAGAATGTTGACACTGTTTATACCAATTTAAAGTCTGGAAAGAATGTAAATAGTAATATTTTCTCCTAATAGTTACTGAATGAGAATGTCATTTTAGTTATAGTTAATTTATAGTACTTTTTTAGTTAATTTTTAAGATTTTCTAAAATTCTAATTTCTAAAATTTTTTTAAATAAAAAAGTGTCTAATTTTTTCATTTGTTTGGCATATAAATATAATGTAGAAATTGCTAAAAAGTAAGCACAAAGTTAAAATTAAGAGCTAAAATAAGTTTAATTCATATTACTTTATCATTATAAATAGAATTTACCTTAAATAATTTAGTTCCTGCTACCTCATGTTGTCAAAATCTGCCACTGATTACTAATTTTTTCAATTGTAATTTTTACCTATGTATTTAAAATCTTTTTTTGTACCATTATATGAACCAAAAATTTATAAAAATTTATAATTGTTCAGGTTTTTATTCATTTTTTTAAATTTTAAACTTTAAGCTCTTTGCAAAACCTTCAGATATTGTGGTATTGCAACCAATTTTTTTTTTTTTTAAATTCTTTTTGAACCTAGAAGCTAATTTTTCTCTTCGATTACCAAACTAA
Organism: Argiope trifasciata; assembly: GCA_026543055.1. Classification (NCBI taxonomy): domain Eukaryota; kingdom Metazoa; phylum Arthropoda; class Arachnida; order Araneae; family Araneidae; genus Argiope; species Argiope trifasciata. The sequence continues at coordinate 521,155 of JAPMOQ010014769.1, forward strand.
AATCTAAAATAATTTTTTAAAAAGAGGTTCATTTTTTAAAAAATTCTTTTTTTTTTTTTTTTTTTTACTAATTTCAAGTTTTTTTTCATAGAGCTGGGATACTGATAGAGGAAGTGCAACCCTACTTTCGTGTAGGACAAGATAAAAACACGTGACTATGGGACAGAATTTGTGTTAGCTGTAACCACATTCTCCGTTCCCCATTATATTTCAATGGCAGATTTTTTCCAGCGTTTAACTGTTTGAATTTAAAGTTTATTTAAGCCATGTTTGCCTCTAATTGCACAGCAATAATTAAAGAAAAAGCTTCTAAGGATAGTCCTGTATCATTTCACATGTATTTAGAAAAAAAATATCCTGTTTATATCCATTTTAAGTCAATTTAGAATTTTGTAACCTCGATTACTCCGTGATTTTGGTGTTATAACTGATTAATATTTCACAGTTTGGTTTAGTTGTTGTATTGAATTTATTTAACATGTTACTAAGCTTCGTTTAAACTGATGTAACTGCATTATATTTTTCTACTTGCTTTATTTTAATCTCAAATGTGTTGCAAGCGCTTGGCTACAAGCTTGGCTTGATTTTTTCTCGCCAATACAAGTGTTTACATAAACATTATTGACCGATTAATAATTGTGTGTTTATTTTAATGCAAATAACCAAAATGTTATTTTATTTATGTTTTATTAATAGCTTTTAGGGAGATAGTTTGCAATTTTTTTTATTAAAAGAAAAATTTTAGCAACTAAATCATAAACTTTATTTAGATACAAAAAATTTGTTTATGTGTCACACCAAATAAGCTGTATTTTTTTAACTTAGAATTCCTGTACTTTATTTTGATAGTACATTTTTTTCTTATGTTTATATCATAATTTAGAATTGCATACCATTTTCTAACGAATATAAAACCTTGACAAAATAGGAGTCAAAATCTTGCTATTTAATACAAATTTTATTACTCATCTATGCCCTAAGCTATTTTTTAAATTTTTATTCTGTAAAGAAATTGGAATAAATAATAGAAAATCGTTTAATTGTTTTCATAAGAATTTTTTTTAATAAAACCGTATTGGGCAAGAATTGTCAATATTTTTTTTAATAGAATTTGATTTAAAAATGCTATTCACCTAAATGCTTATAAAACTAATTTACAAGAATATATTTACAGTTGTTAAATAATTTTTGTATTTATAAAATTAACTGCCTAAAATTATATTTACATCTTCATACAAATAATAAATAACAACAAAGTAGTTTTGATCGAGTTAGATTATAAAAATATTTATTAATTTCGGTTTTAAAAAATTTGTTGTGTGGCTCCAGTCAATAAAATTTCTAAAATGAACAGTCTTCAGAATAAATATTTAGAATTATGATAGTTAAAGATTTTCTCTCTTTTTAAGAACAATTAACTAATCTCTTCTCAATTCTTTTAATTTTTTAATATTTATTAACTGGGATACTAAAGTAGAATCAACAGATAAATGGTTTTAGAAAAGGTTTCCTACCAGTTTTAAACTAAAAAATATCTGCAATAATAAGTAAAATTGTTACAGACATCTCTAATATATAGTTTAAGCTTCTATAATTTCTATATCTCATAACATGGTTAGTATTGATATTTATTATTATATTAAATTTATTGAAATAAAAAGACTTAAGTCACTTTAATAATCTGTTTTTAAAAAGCTGTTTTTTATCTGTTAGAGAGAATGATAGAAAGTATTTAAGCATGTAATGTAAAATCTTGAAATGTTATTAGGCAAAGAAAAGAAATAAAATGTTCATTTAAAGAAGAAAAATAATCACTTTTAATTAATGCTCAAAAACAAAGTAAAAAAATCTAAATATAATTTAACTCGGATACTGGTGTAATATATATA
>JAPMOQ010014769.1:523443-535342 GCA_026543055.1 Argiope trifasciata
AAACCGACTAGACCCATTGTCGGGAAGCAAAATGTTGCGCGGCAGTTTTTGAGTTTGCCAACATTTGCGATATGGCGCCAAAAAGGTGTTCTTTTTCCCAGATTTTTCTAAAGTCACGTGACTCATGTTGGGTACGCTTGTTGAGACAGGAAACAAGCGACTAGCTCCCTCCATTTATATATCAGCTCTATGGTTTTTTTACAGCACCTCAAGATAATGTAATATTGAAATCAATTTTAAAAAAATGTTTTTTAACATAAAAGGCATTACACAAACTGAAACTTTTCTTTAAAGCGATTTTCATTTCACCTTATTATTTAACTATAGCTGAACAACTTTGGTTTCAACATAAGAGGAAATTTGTTTACAGCAATATATTATAAACTGTAATATTTAATTAATATGAATATAATAGGAGCCTATGTAAAAATAAACAGGTTCTCTCAAATGTCTAATTTGATTAAATTAATATATCATAATGAACTGCCATGGCCAAACTTAAAACAATTAGAAAATATAATTCCACTCTTCCCCTAGGATCTGCTTTGGTGAAACTCTAACCTGCAGATTCACAGATTCAAAAAGCATTTAACTGATTTATTTCATTTAAATTTTATTCTGATAAAATAAAACAAAGCAATATTTCAGCAATGCTTCAAGCTCTAGAAATGAAATCATATTTCAAACAAAGTTAATTTTAAAAAATGTAAATCAAGCAAAATCTATTACAGAAAAATGTAATTGCCCAGAATTTTAAATGCATATTAGCATTATAATATTGAGATTACAATCTAAAAAAATTCTCAGTACCAGGTGGTATAGAAAATGAAAAACTTGATTTTCCCCTGACTTACAATTACTAATAATATTAGTTTCCTTGCCTTTCTCCTAATTCAGAATAACTTTATGAATACAGTATATATTATTAAAAACAGTTTTAGGAGTTATTTAATGTGAAAAAACTATATTTCCAAAAAATTAAAAATAGTATTGACATCATAAAACTAATAAAACAGTACATTACATTTATCATAGAGGAAAAAAAACGGGAAAGGCTAAAAAACCCTTTGCTTTTAAAATTGGCATTGGAATTCTAAGAAACTTTAAAATTATTCTTGCAAAACAAATTAAATTATGTTAACAGGTGATTATGATCTTTGTTCAAAATTTTAACGAATTAGTACTTTAACATTATTAGAATTGCATATTGCAGCATAAGTATGAAAACAATAAAAAAAGTGCAGGCACCTAATATATATTTTAGAAAAGATTTAAACAAAAGAAATTTTTAAATATTTATTTACAATTAAAAAAATCCTAAGAAATCTCTCCTCTAAATTTAATGCTTTTATAAATAAATTTAATTTATAAAATAATAAAAGTATTTTAATTTTTATTCTCATTAAAAATTAAAAATATTAATTTAAAAAAAGTAACACATGTTTACTTTTTACAATTAAAATGCTAAAAGAATTACAAATAATGACTTAACGTCAATTATTAGAGTATACACATGCATATGCACACACATAAATATATACTTGGTTTAAAACAGCCAATTCTTCTTTTAGCTAATTAAAAAGTTTAAAAACTTTTTTACAACACTTTGAAGCTTGCAATAACTTTCTCGACATTTGAACTATTTTGAGTTGCCTCAGGATTATTTTTATTTATTTATTACTTTTTAATTCTTTCAGTTGGTACTTCACTTCCTTTTTCTGTTTCCAAGTTTTCCCATAATTTTACTTCTTTTAAAAATACTATTCATATTTGCCTCATAAATTCCACATATTTAAAATTAATCGTTTTCACACTTTAAAATTATTTATTCCACAATTTGTTTGATTGTTATTATAAACAATTCTTTTATATTCTTCATAAACAATAAAGTTGATAATTCTGTATCAACAATGCTGTTGACATGCAAAAGTATCATTATAAGCTTTAATAAAGATATGTGGTCATTACAAGGTCAGATCAAGCCACAATTTATTAATACTCTGTTTTTTGAAAAGGGAAAGTCAATACTTCTGTTTATTAGGGTTTTGTTAGCAATATTTATGAATTTATTTCTCTTGAATGATCATGATACTCCAAAAAGTTTACATATTCTTGAAAATAAAGTTATCCTGTTATATTTTGGCGACATTAGACTTCAGATGTAAAGAAATGATAATGTGAAATTGCCAATATTGCATGAGCAAAAAGTTCTCGCAGCTTCCCCAAATTTTTTCAGATTGATAAAATTTCCTGATTTCCAGGTTCTACTATCACCCTGCAGTATAAACTTTAAACAGGCAAATTGTTGGGAAAATTAACATATAAAGGAACTTATTTTTAGAAATACTCAGCTGAATTAGACCTTTTAAAGTTCTTAAAAAATATTTAATATATTTCTTGATGAATACTTCATTATTTTTATATTATATAATAGACAATAGAATCACAAAATTTCAAAATGCTTCTTTTACCAAGTCTTTTCAACAATTTTCTGTTTAATTCAAAATTTTGATTTCCTTATCTCAATCAATTTTCAGATATCTTACAATACAATAACATAATTTTATTTCATTGAATTTTGGCTAAACATCATAATGTTACATCTCACAACAAAAAATTGAAATCAATTAAAAAAGATGAATTTGACATTCTTTAATATCTTTAAGATAATCAAAGATAGAGGCAGCAGAGATTGCTTATAAGATATGACTTTGACAATCTATTGATACTATGTTCTAACAGAAAGAAAGGGGGGGGGGACTTTTAAAAATTCATACTCAGCTTATGATTATAATGCTTGAAAAATTAAAGCCTTCTGCCCAAAAGATTTACAGTACCTGATAATTTTTGTATTTGCAATGTTCAGTCTATAAAAGAAAATGAGACATGCTGATGTGAGAGAGAACATTTTATTTTTAAAATTAGAATGGAAGAGAGATAGTGAAGCTTCTTTTTCAGAATTTAGAGTATCACAGGTAAAGAAAAAAAAAAATGAAAGAAAATGTTCATTATAAATCATGCAAAGTAACGATTTTAGATATTTATTTGATTTTCTTCCAAACTACTTTTTAGTAAACACACTTATTCAAAAAGAGTAGAAGGAAATTATACTTTTAAGTATTAATCCCTCGTCCCTACCTGTTAGTATTGTTTTCTTTGAGGTATGTACTATCAAATTTAGGTGTTTGTGTCTGTTTCAAGCTGCAAGATGATTTTTCCGTACTTGTTTGCTGTAATTGGAATTCTTGAATTCCTTTTTTCAGCCAGTTATTCTCATTTTCCAATCCTTTTAATTTTTGCCTTAAAGCATTAAGCTCTGTTAGAGCATCAAGAAGTTCATCGGAATTGGAATAGTAAGCTTCCATATTCTTTATATCTTTGCTCAAATCTTCTGCCTAGAATGAATGAAATAGAAAAAATAAAATCCAAAGCAATTGAAATTAACATCCAACAAGCAGTAAAACAAAAAATATTGTAATGCATGATAGAATTAGAATTTGCTGAAAATTTTTGCATTAAAAAAAAAAAAGCTACAATAACAGAATACCAGAGTTGTCAAGCAAATCTGGGAAATTTCTCCACGTATGTATATGGAATCCAACATTATAACTATGATAGCATATGAGTGCTGTTAGCCCTCAACTGCTATTATAATGAAAATGTAATATTTCATAGTTTTAATAACAAGGAAAAAGGAATGTTTATATTTACTTGTAGAAATGGATTTCATTTATTGCCTAGAAATTAGCAAGACAAAATTAATATATTAAGAAAAGAGATGTACTGATCACTTCTCATGCTCTTTGATTACAAATCACACAAAATTAAAGATTAGGTCAAAATAAAACATAAAATATCATTTTGGCTATCATGGAATAATCATTTAATGATTACTTTGCAAAACATTACAAAGCATGATTACATTTTTGTATTTTCACAAATTCATATAATTGGGCATCCCTTTCCGTGACTTCCGCACCCTTTTAATTTTATCCCCCTCTTCACATTTTAGTTTTTTTTTGTTTTTGTTTTCTTTTGTAGCAATTTCATTTGCAATGTTGCTTGACATTTGTTGAATACCTTTTCTTTGCAATGAATTTTTTTTACAAAACCTTGCATATGCCAAATGAGTATACTGAACAAACCTTTTGAAATTGAAACATTTAAAACACCTCCATAAAAGTTTATGACATCATACACAGTCCTTAGATCAATTAAAGAATGTTCTTTTACATTTTAAACAGGTATACCCTTTTCGGTATCAAATCCACTTTCCTAAACCCCAATGCTATGAGACAACACTAGAATTTATTTTTACAATTTCCCAGTAACCAAGAAATTTGTTTAAAAGTTACTTAAGAAAGAGACCATTAGAAAAAACAAAGCTAATCTGTAATAAATAATATCTGACATTTTCATATGACCCAAAGTACACTTTTGAGCCATGTTACTATCAGTTAACAAATGTAAAAATATTTTCAACATATCACTAAATGAATGAAAGAGCGAATGTGACAAGTTTTAATGCTCATAGAACCTCGGCTTTAAATTGTTGTTCGTGAATTGAAAAGTTCAAAATTAATTTATTTTCAGATGTGTCATCTTTTGTATTACTTTTAGTCCAATATTAATCATAACTTTTTTGAAATTCTATGTTTTTTCCACATTTGGTATGATCAGTAAATGTCTCTTTTCCCATGTTACTTAAGCTTATTATCTTCTTAAAAAGCAAGTAGTAGATAGCAAACGGATCTTACAAAACTTTTCTAGTCCATTCAACAAAGTTAGTTTGTTCTCATTTTTATCCATCCAGTTCTGTATTAAATACAGATTTTGAGCAGCTCATTGTTTTAAAAAATTCTTTGAACAACTCTAAATTGGTCCACAATTCCTCAAATACTAAACAAACCACCCAATAAACTCCTGTGTGACTGAAGCTATTATGGCCAGAGAAAAAAAATTATATTCTATCGTGCAACCTCATTAGATTCAAATTCAGAAAATTGGTACTTTTAAGGAAAGGGAAATCAAAATTACACTGATCTACATAGGAAAGAAAAAGAAACGAGTAGAAATGGGAAATGTCCAAGATTATGGAGGTGTTTAAATGATGGCCACCACAGCACCAAAATTATACTTGCAATGCTCATAGATCAACATTTTTTATAGTAAAAGGGGAAGGGGTAGGCTAAGAAGAGCAAAATTCATTGTATTTTCTTTTTCTCTCAATGTCATGGCATGAAAGGAGGATGAATGACATGATGTTCAAAATCAATGTGAAAAAATTTTATATGCACAGATAGATTCAGAAATTATTTTAAGAAATTTGCCAAGAAATATATTTTAACAACTAATACTTACTTCTTCCTCAAGATTTTTGTTTTGCTCCGTCAATTTTTTAATAGTCTGTTCCATCTGCTCAGATGAAACGACTATTTTATTATACATTTCTTCCAGTTGCCGATATTGTCTTTTTAATAATTCATACTTCCATTTAAAATTTTTGTCCAATTCTGTAGGCTGTAAAGCAAAATGAAACCAAATATTTTAAATATGTTCTTTAATTAGTTTTTAATGGTCATTTGTGCAACAATAATGAAAAAATGTTTTAGTATCTATTTATAAAGTCATTTTTATTTCAGTTTCACAATCAAGTTAATACCACATTCAAATAAGTTTTCAGTTCTTTCTAAATTAATGGAACATTTGATATATGGCTGTGCCTATTAACAAACACAGAGAGTTTGATATTTTCTTGATGTTTCAAATTATAATTTGTGAAATTTTGCTAATTTCTTCTAAGAAAGCTGGTGCAAATAAATTTGATCTTGTGTATTTTAAAATACAAATGCTTTTTTAATTTTTAAAAAGAGGATTGAAAATATAAAAACTAACAAATTTAAAAACTCTCATGAGATAAATCTCAATTTTATAAAAAAACAATCAAACATGGGAAATGCATATTCAAGCACATTTTTCAAAGAGAAAAATATATGTTGAAATACTTTGGTAACTTTGTTACCAAAATATAATTTTCTTTAACAACCATTAAGATAATTATAATATGAAAAATAAATCCTTCATGCAATTTAATTAGTTTTATAAATTATTATTATTTTTTAAATAATAACATTGTATCGTCATATTTTAAAATAACAGTCAATCTGTAAACACTGATGCAACAACATACCTTAGATTCATTTTTAAACGATGTGGAAGAATGTCGTTTCAATTCTTTTTTTAACTCTTCAATTTCTTTTGTCTTCATTGAAATGATGTTTTTAAATTTAAAAATGACTTCATCTGTTTGAGTTTTAATATACTGCAAATCAGCTAAGACACTTTGAGAATGACTATTTCTTTGGTTGATAAAAGTACTTTCAAATACAGACATATTAAACATGGCCTCAGGTGAAACAGCTAGAGATGCTTCTATTCCTTGACAGGAATCACCAATAGTTGCAATGTCCTCAATAGAATTTTTAATAATTGAGACAAGTTGACAAATATTCAGGTCATCTTTATGATTATTAATAAGAGTTACAAAAAATGAACTCAGATGATCAAACACATCTGTTTTGAATTCTTTTTCAGAATCATGGGTCCAATGAACCACCAATGCCAACAAACTAAGTCTTAATTCTTCAAAGTCAGTGCTCTCAGAATAGCTTTGAACTGCACATAAAATAATGTTGAGTATATTAGTAATAAAATGGCAGGCACCATTCAAAGTATTTCTCAGTTTTTGGAGTTCACCACTAATATTTGAATGTGCACTATCATTCATTTTAAGAGTTTCGTTTTCTCTCATTAGTGATTGATTTTTGTTATACTCAGCTTTAACATTATCCCTTAAATCTTTAAGACTTTTAGATAGAGTTTCTATCTCTTGCGTTAACTGCTTTTCCTCTGATTTAAAATTGGCTATTTCTGTAGTTAATTCACAATTAATATTTTTAACCTTTTTCAATTCAGCTGATGATTCCTCCAGTTGCCGAGATAAGTTGGAAAGAAGGCTTTTGGTTTTATTCAGTTCTTTTTCTAAAGAAGTATTTGAATTGATTGCATCCATTAAAGATCTATTTAATTCAGTGCATTTTATTTCCAAACATGCACTCTTCCCTTTTTCTGTTTCAAGTTCCATTTTAAGATGATGGAATTGTTCAGTTAAGTCATTTCTTTGTAAATCAGCTTCAGATAACTTTCTCATTATTTCCTCTTTTTCTGCTTCAATCAATTTAAATCTTTTGATTTCTTTCTCCAACTGCGATTTCTCGAATATCAATTCATTCAATTGATGCTTTAAGCATTCTTGTTTATCAACAACTTTTGATTGAAATTTTAAATTAGAATTTTCTTTGTCAAGTTCTGCAATTTGCTTTTGCAGTTGCTCAATAATTTGGTGGCATCTTGAAAGGTCTGAATTCTTTTTTAAAACCACTTGTTCATGCTCTTCAGCCACAGTTTTTAATAAAATGGTTTTCTTTTCTAGAGTTTCCTTGTTGATCTTCAACTGACTAATCATATATTCCTTATCAAGCATGAGCTTTTCATATTCTTTTAATTTCCCCAACAAATCTTCATTTACTTTTTTCTCATCATTGTACTTTTGAGTTGATTCAGAAATTTCCTGTTTAAAATAAGCAATCTGCTCAGAAAGACTCCCTAATTCTTCAATAATACTTTGTTTCTCAATATAAACATTTTTCAGCTCTTCTTCAATATTTTCGATGGTTAAATTTAAAGAATTATTGGATTTGGTCAGAGAATCTACTTTGGCTTGCAGTTCATTGATGATAGTGTTTGATGTTTTAACCAAATCGTCAGGAAGCACAGAAGAATTATCATGAGAATGAGATAACATGTGTTGATCAATTATTTTCTCTTCTTCATATTTAGAAATTCTGCTATTTAAAAGATGAATTTCATTTCTATATTCTTCACATTTTAATTGGGTTTCATTCAGTTGACAAGAATTTTCATTCAAAGTGGCCTTAAGTGAAGCAATTTCCATGTCTTTACACAGAAGAGAGGATTCAAGATTTTCCTGATTAACAGATAATGATGTAATTTTTTCTTCCCATATATTTAACTTAGTCTTATATTCATCAATTGAATCCAAAAGTTTTCTGTTTTCAGTTTCAAGTTGTAAATTTAAAATATCTTTTTCATTGATGGACTGTGACAAATTTTCGCATTTCTCCTTTTGCTTTAGTAAATCATTTTTTATAGTCTGCATTTCATTCTTAATAGTTTCTAATTTTCTGTTATACTTGTCAACAGTCATTTCTAGTTCTGAATTTCTATCTTTCAATTTTTTATAGAGAGATTTCTGTTCAACTTCATTTATTTTTAGCCCACATACTTCTTCTTCTAGTCTACGTCCAGTACAAATTAATCTGTCAATCCATTTCAAGCAATGATGCAAAGTGAGTACATCATGAGATGAATCATCAGATATGCCTTTGTCCATTATACAATTTTCACAAAAGCATGTTTCAGCAAAGAATTCTTCTTGATCCAAGTGGAAGTTGGAAAATAAAAAAATTTCATCATCATATTTCTTAAAGTAAACTAACATTTTGCCAACATCCAAAGCCAAATTTTTGAATTTTTCTTTTTCAAGAAATGTTTCTCTTAGGTCTCTCTCTATCTCTTCTATGGCAGTACTGAGTAATTTTTGTTTCTCTTTTTCGAGTTTTAAAGATTGTTCCAGATACATTTCACTTGTCTGGACTGTCTTGTCTTTTTTTGTGGGCTTGTTTTCTGATTTGGTATTTTTTATATCACGTTCACATCTTTTGTGTTTGTCCATATGCTCTAATAAAGTTATCATCTTTTGAACATCACATTTGTCTATTCCTAAAATATTACAATGGTTTTTCCAATAACAAATATCATGCACAGTTATATTTTCTAAATTTAAAACATCTACACAATATTTACTGACCACATGAAGCATTGGGGATGAGGATTCTAACAAAGAAAGGTAGTTATTCATTTGAAAAGCAGACATGGAAAAATTATTGGATGTAGCCTCAGTAAAACCGCTTGATGAATGACAAAACTCCTTCCCTATTTTTTCCATTAAAGACATAGTAAAATTTAAGAATAAAGGAACTTCTGGAGCATTTAATGTATCCAATGCTGTCTTAATAATTTGCTTTCTTGTAGAGAACAAGCTGTCCAATTTCTTTGCAGAAGCATGGTTAGGTTTTAAGTTCCAATGAGCTCGTTGAAATTTTGCTTGATACAATATAAAGCCAGTTCTTTTGATGACAGGTAAGTGAAAAGTATTGCTCTGGATATTAGAATAATTATTTAAGAAAGTAGAGTGCTGATTCACAAGAGATGAATCTCTTTCAAATGTTTGTGAAACAGAGAATAGTATTTTGTTGAAGGCATTGTTGCATAGATAAAGGAAATCCTTTAATGTAAAACCAAAATTCCCAGGGAAGACTCTGACCAGTGCAACTTTATTAACACTATGAAGTATATGTGCAACTAAGCTTGATTTTAAAATATTACAGAAGCAGAACATAAATTTTTTCAAAAGTTGGATCTTGATCAATTTCTTTCTAAAAAACAAGAATACTTTCCACAGTTCATTCAGCTGAGAAGAATCAACTAATTGATAACAGCACAGGTACTAAAATAAAAAACAACAACATTTGTTTTAGTTTTATGCTTACAAATGTTTAAATATAATCAGTAAAATAGAATATTAATTTTCTTAAAAGTACAACATGTCATTAATTTTCTAAAAATTACTAAAAAAGGGCAGATGTTAATTTTTTTTTCTTGTGATGCAACAAAGAGAAATTTAATTAAAAAAAATACTCACCTTACAGTTTTCTAATTTAGATATCAAATTATTTTCCAAGCCATAAATTTCATTTAATGTTAACAATGAATACTTTTCCAAAGCATTTGAAAATTCTTTTTCTGGAAGTGACGAAAAAGACTTGAAATCAGGACAATAAAATGTTGGAATGCTCTTAATTTCAACTCCAGATTTAGATACATGTCCTTTTTCGGTAGGAATTCTGGTAAACATTACATCACCTGTGTACTGGAATGGGGACGAAAATATTTCAATATCAGTAAAATTGAGAGAATTTCCAAAAATAAGAAATTACCAATTTGGCTAGACAACAATCTAATTAAAGAATAGTATTTAAATAGCAACAAATTTTCAAAAAACATAAAATTCGAAGATGATATATTGTATATCTTTTTGATAAATTTATCTCAAAATGATATGACCATTCCTTTTTTTGGCACAACAAAATTGATGCAATAATCAAACAAATAATATTTAATCATATGACGCTAAAAAAAGTTTATTAATATAAAAATATCATACCACTTTTATAATTTTTTTATAAAAAAAGTAAAATTTTAAAAATGTTATTCCAAAAATATTGGGTCAAGGATATTATTCATTTTTATAACTATGTGTGTATATTATATATATATTTGATCTGTGCTTCCCATACCAGATGGCAATTTTTTCTATAACAGCTGTTTTCTCATTTTTACTTGCACAATCGTAAATAAATAGATTCTCTTCTGCCTTATAAGCGAGTGGTAGTGTAAATTTCTTCATCTTCTTTAATGTAGCAGAACTTCAATTGAATCAGGGGTCAGATCATTTACAAAGGTTCAGTCTATCTATATTTACATTGCTCATCCTTTTGCTACGTAAATTGGATTTTGATGCCGAAACCCAAGATATGATTTTAAAGAAAAATTTAAACCTCAGTTATATGACGCTACCCATCATACTATTCCGTCACTAGAAGGCTTCGTTGATTATTGAGGTAAATTTGTAGAGATTTGAATTGTTGCTTTTATCGGTGGATTGTTGAGTGCACATTTTGTAGTAACTGTATGTAAAAATCAAAGTGAAAAAGTAAAATGAACATTGAAAAATTATGAAGTGAAACACAGTTTGCTTTTTAACAATGAATTAATACTGTAGAAGAGTTACTGAAAAATTCAGAGCTAGATAAAGATAAAATAGAGGTTACATGAGAAAATTTAAAAGAAAGAGAATGCCAATTAAAGGAGATACATGATCAAATTGAAAAACTAATTGATGTGGATTCTATTGAAACCAAAATTCTTGAAAATGAGGAATTTAGGGATATGATATCAAAATGCTTTACAAAAATAAATAAAATTGTGAAAACTAACATGAAAATTTTCAAGAGTAAAAAAGGAGATAAATCTAATGTTAATAAGTAAATGTAAAATTACTTAATTAACAATTAAAAAAATTCAAAGGTTACTCACAGGAAAGGACAGAATTTTTCAATAATTTTGAAACAACTATTCATGAAAATGGTATACAGTCTTCAGTTGAGAGTTTTTTTTTTTATTATTTAAAGATACATTTAAGTGGTGAAGTTCTTAATGTTGTATCGGAATTTGAATTAAGTAATGAAAACTATGATAACCATATCAAAATTTTCCAGGATAGATTTGGAAGAAAGACATTAATTCTTACAAAAGTAGAATCATTAACATTGAACTTGTTAAAAATTCATAAAATTTAAACGTTTTGTGATACTTATATAATTTAATTAGATTGGTGCATAGCCTTGAGGCGATGTCAGTAACTACTGGTTCTAATTCTCGCATATTAATCCAATTGGTGTTGAAGAAAATATTTTGAAATGTGGTATTAGAATTTAATAGAAGAAAAGTTCTAAAGACATTGTTGAGTGTCAGAATTACTAGAATAAATTAAATCAGAATATAGATATCAGAAGAAGAATCTGATTGATTGATCAATGAAAATGGTTTATGAGTGTTTATTATTTTACTAAGAAACCTTTTGTGAGGGAAATACACATTCATATGAAGTACCAGTAGAAACTACTGAAATGGAAAC
>JAPMOQ010014769.1:545342-557848 GCA_026543055.1 Argiope trifasciata
GAATGTGCACCTCGGAGCCCTTTTTTTCGAATTTTTAATTATAATTTAAATTAATTATAATTTAAGCGAAATTTCGACATTTTTCCGCTATAACTTCCGAAAATATTATCGGACAAACATGATTTTAACATCAGTTTAAAGATAAAAAAAATTAGCTTTCTAATGGTATCAGTGTTTTAATGTATAGCTCAAGCTTCTATTTTTAACGAATTTTTAAAGAAATATTTTAACCATGTTTTCTAGCATGTGACTGGATAAAATAAAATAAAACAATGCCGGAAGTTCAAATAAAAAAACAAAAACTATCATCGCAAATCAAATCTAAAGATATGCAACTTTTAGCATGTGACTGGATAATTATATTATATATATATATATATATATATATATATATATATATATATATAAATGTGATATTTTCTAGAAAAATAAATGCAGATCAAAGGTTTCTATTATCGTTTGCAATAATTAATTCCATAAATTATCTTCATTTATAGTAAACCTGATTGAATTTAGACAGGATATGCATTGAAATCGACTTAATGGCATATTTCTATAATCTTTTGCAATATCTGTATCATTAATTCAATAATTTTTTCCCTTTTTTGCTTTTTATAAAAAACATATTTAACATTTTGGCAATATCACCGAAAAAACATTTTTAATATTTTGGAAGCATAATCGATAAATTATTCGAGCATTAAACTCAAAAGGTTTTTCTGAATAAAGTTACTGACTCTTTTAACTACTAATAACTGAATCTTTTAACTTTAACTATTTCTTAAATTTTGGCTAATGAACATGTGATTTAATTGAAAATTTTAGAACGCATTACTCATGGCAAACCAGCTGGTCGCCAAAGGCAGCTAGTAAACAATAAAATAAAATTTTATACAAATAATTATAGCATGACACACTACTCATAATGGTGAAAATTTATTCATTATCTAGAACATATCAGAAGGAAAAGTTAATGAAGGAACAATGAAAAATTATCTTCCACTATTCACATTTATTCATAAGTGAACCTATTATGAAATAACAATTACACTTCAATTCTTGCATATAAAACTAAAAAGAAGTACCTCAAAATCTTCTTTAAGGGTCTCATTCTGTAGAGAAAGTTCATCATATTCAAATGACTTGAGTGAAAGATTTTCTTCAAATGAAGAAATAGAAAATGAAGTCATCTTCTCATTGAGGTACAATTCTTTTAATGAATCAATAAGAAGCTTTTTTGGCATGGAAGAATTTGGCAATTTATTTTCCAGTCCAACTTTAGTCTGAAAATACATATAAAAAAAAACTAGTATTTTATTTATAAGAATTGGCTGCATCTAAATATATATACAGATTATAATTTTGCATCAAAAGTATAAATTTTAAGCAGTTAACTATTTAGAGAGTTGAAATTTTAAGATGGAATATAAATGATCCATTCTCACTTTACAACCATTAAAGATTTTAAAAATTAGACCATATAAGAGGCTATTACAGAATTAGAAGAAAAAAATTATTTTTCAGCAATAGGACTCAGACTATATCACTAATGCACAAGATGTATACTCTATGACTTATACATGAAAAATTAGGTGATGCTCAAAATCAGATGTAATACATCAACAACTATACAGCATACTCTATAATAAGATGCTTTTATATCCATATTTTATCAACCATTTGATAAATTTATCCATAAAAAATAATAAAACGAACTACCAAATCCTAGAAATAAAAAATATTAAATAAAAGAAAATTTTTTAAAACTTAATTTTATGAAAATATTTAATATAAAAAGGAAATATGTTAGTACAATGAATTGACTTGAGCAACTATTATCTAGTGAAGGTATTAAGTAAAAGCTAGAGGAGAAAGGCAGTGAACAATAACGAAAGAGAATAAACTTTCTCTGTATTTGAAACCATTATTGGCCACCCAGGGTACTGACATCTTCAGGAGAATAAACTTTAATAATTAGTTTTCAAATTCACAAACTGTTCTTATTATCTTCATTTCATTAACATGCATATCTCTAATTTGATTTCAACAGTCAAGGTTTCCGTGATTTTTAAAAAAATATATAAATGTTTTTAAGTCTAACAGTTTTTTTTCTTCCCAGTATAGTTTTATGTATGGTTTCTAAAATGCAGCTAATTTGTTTGCTGAAGGCTGTTTTATTATATTTTGTCTCTCTCTCATACAGACATTTATGTGCCAGCACAAACTACTTTTCATGATTTACCCTCACACCAGGATTATTACAATATATGAAAAATTGGAAAAGAAAATTTTTCCTTACATAGTCATAATAGTATCCTCTAAGTAGTAGTTTTAAATTACAAATTTTGATAGACATGTAATAACAAGACTTCTGTTTATTGCACTATGCAATTTGTCCAGTATATTATCCATCTGTCATCTCTTCAAAAAATTGAGATTTAATCTGCAAATGAGAAATGATTTGACTTCAACTAACCTTTAAATTTGCTTGTTAAATCAAAATCTGATAACAAAATATACATGAATATTAATGATTTTTTTTTTTTTTTTTTTTGCAATAATGAAAACTTTTTATTATTTTTATAATATCTCGAAGAATCTTTATCTACCGATTTAATAAAAAAACTAATATACTTTAATAAAATCAGAAAAACTAAATATTATTTATGTATGCTATAAAATTATACATTTTTATATACAAAAGGATTTGTATTTTCCTGTATCAATAAAAAGTATGGTTCCAAAATAAATTTTGAAGTATCTATTCAAATTAAAGGAGCATTATGTACCAACTAAACTGGTATCATAAAAAATATAATGTTTTTAATTTTCAGAAGAATGAAAGTATTACTGTGTTATATCTTCTAAAATTATGATTATATAAAATAAATAAAAGAGAATTTAAAAATGCTGTGTCTTCCATTATTATTATTATTTTTAATTTTGAGGTGCACAAGTTATTGCCAAATTAAATTTGTTCTAAATTTTCTAATTATTAATCAAAATTTTCTAAAGATAACTAAAATTTATAATTTCTAAACCCAACAGTGTCAAATTCCCCTTTATCATTAGTGTATATACCTAGTGGGTCAAATATATTTTAACTCTTATTCAAAAGGTAAAGAAATGCATTACTATACATATATAAATATTCCCTTCAATGCTTAGATATCTTGGAAATAATTGTAGGTTTGTTATAATTCTTAAAAGTTACAGTGAAAGTTTTTGCTATTGTATGACTTTAAAAAATCATTAATAAAAGAAAAGAGTGTGAAAGTTAAAAGTAGTACTAGATCTCATACTATAAAGGACCATTTGCACTGTTACATATGTGATATAACTTAATTATCAGCTGGCATATTGCTAAATCATTACATTTTTTTTCACTATCTCAAGTAATACAGTCACTCTTTAGAGAAGAATAACTTTTTCATATAGAATTTTCAAGAAGCAATGAATTATAATTAAATTTCACCCAAAATTTGGAAAAAAATGCCAATATGATGGATTACTTAATAAAACAAGTTTATGGTGAGTTTTGTTTAAGTAGATTGGATGTCTTCCAATGGCACAAATGTTGTTTTTGGGTGAAACAGCTACTTTAGAATATAAGTGCATAGGAAGACAAAGTTTATCATGAACACTAGGGAGTAGTAAAAAAATGAGATCCATCATTTGTGTAATTGCGAATAATGGAAAAATCTTTGAATATCAAAAAACAAATCAAAATATTTTGCACGAAGATTTAAGTAAAACAAAAGTCTGATAAATCTGTTTCACATTCTTTAATTAATGAACAAAAACGAAGCAGAAATAAAAAATGATTCACACTTCTTCACAGATGATGGTACTTTCAGTATGATATAAACTAACATTTAGAATTAAAATAATAAACCTTACCACCAGTAAAAATCATGATCAACAGCAATTAATGAGCAACTCTTTAATAAGATATTAAATTGAAGCTACTTCAGCTTTCAAAATTTTTTTGATGGCTGCAATTTTTTAGAAGCTAAAGGCTAAGAAGTAATTTTTAGCTCCTGATTTAGACTGGTTCTAAAATCAACCACATATGTTGTCAATTATTGAAAAAACGAAATAAAACTTCAGTTTTTATTTTATTTCCGCACCTTGAAATTGTTTTAATAAACAAGGCTTGAATGAAACTAGCAAAATAAATAAATAAAAGAAAGATTTAATGGCAGTATTATTTGAAAATGATCAGCTAAAAAATTATCAGAATCAGTATATTTTTAAAATCATTTTGGACATATTGTCTTCTTCGAAGCAAGAGTATTAATTTTATTTTTTTGGTAAAGCAGGAGAATTTTGTACTAACTTTCCTGCCAAGGCAGGAAAAATGTAATGTTGAATTTATCAAAATTTGTCAAACTAACCAATATAATAAGAAATTAAGAAGACAAGTTGATAGATTTTGCAACTTATCTATTTAAAAAAAAAGGAAATATGTGTGGCATTAACTCAATTTCCCTATTTGGTCATTTCTTCTTCTAAAATAAAATTATCTTCTAAAATTGCACTTTCTTCAAGAAAAAAAAAATCATGATTAATTTTCTTAAAAGTGAAATATTACAGATGCACTCAAAGATTACAAAATCTCAATCATTAGAGAATCATTTGGAATTTGTATCCAATGTGTTTCTTTTCCCTTAGGCAGTAAATTTCTTCTTAAAACTGATTAATGGAAGATTTAATTCATTCTTACTATCCAAGAAAAATAGTTATCAAGAAACATTATTATAATGGCCAACTCATTATTAAACCAACTTATCAGATGTTATCTATTTTACTAAGTGTAAAATACTGTCACTCAATTTTACGATCACATTTTTCACCATTCATTATATGAAGAATAAATTACTTATAAAATTCTGCATACTAAAAATATATGGTATAAAATCAGCAGAAGTGGTCTTCCCAGCACTTTCTAAATAAAGGTGTCCTCTGGGTTAATCACAAAGAGCACTGGCATACAATAGTTACAAAACATTATCATTGGGGAAAAATTTAGCATTTTTACTGAATCTAACATGTCATCCTTTAACGTGTTTTTTGACGGTTAATCCCTGGTATGAGTTAATGGTATCCAAAAATAGAATTTGTGTTTTATACACATTTTTCTCAACGGACTGAAACAAAAATTTAACACAAAACTGCACTTGCAATCAGAAAATCCATAACTAAATTTAATATATTTAAAATCATTGCTTAGTAGTCATAAGATAAGCAACTTGGTTATATTAAAAAAATTCAGAAAAAAAAAAGATCCCGTAATTACCTGATACTGTGCTTTTTCAATTAAATAGGAAGATTTAAAATCCAATTCTTTTTTTAAGGACATATTTGTTTCAGTTATATGCTCCAATTCCTTTTCTAAATCTATGATTTTCTGAACTTTAGCATTTAAAAGCAAAGTAATTTCTTCATTTTCTTTAATCGATTTCTTCAAATCCATTTCAGTAGATGATTCTAATTCATATAACTCATGAATGTAATTCTGAAAATTAATTTGGTTGACTTCAGACTCTGCCAATTTATTTTGAAGTTCTTCAATTTTATTCTGTAAAATAAAAATTTTTTTAGAAAAAATGCGGGAACAATTTAACCGAATGCAGAACTTTATAAAGAATATTTTCTCATAAAACAATAAATATTTTCAATATATTAATATTTTACCTTATGCTGATCCACAATTTTTATGGCTTTATGCAAAGCAGAAAGCTCAAAAGATTGAGAGGTCAACTGCTCTTTCAGTATGAAAATTTCTTTGTGGAGTTCAGTATTTGCTTCTTGCAATGAAAGAATTTTACTGTTTTCTTCTTTAATAATAGATGATATCTGTATATTTTCTTCTTTTATAGATTTCAGCTTTTCCTTTAAGTCATTTGCATAAATTAAATTATTTTTTAGCTCAGCTTCCTGTATTGAATACATTTCTTTAACAGCAGACAACTGTTTTTCTAATTCTTGAATACTGAACTAAAATAAATAAAAATAGAATAAAATTAGCAAGAACATAATTTTTTTAACGAGCACACTAAATTTTGTAAAATAACTCTTAAATGATGCTAAAGAATATCCAACAAAGCATAGCATCAATACATTTTAATTATTAAAACAAAAAACAATTATTCTAAGCATTGAAAAATATAGCAGACTTTAAAAAGTTATGATAAATTCCTAATTTCATGTTTAACGTAAGTTTTCAGAAATAGCCTTTTCAATCAGGAAAGGAATTAAAATCAATCTACATGATTTATTCCATTTGCAATCATTTATCGAAAATGCAAATATTGTAACATCACATAAAAACTTCATCCATAAAGAATTTATATGTCCATTCATATTTTTCAGCCTAAGAATCCCCTAAATTCACAACCATAAAATTTTATTCTTAAATTAATTAATAGGAATAAAAAACATTTTAAATTTCAGGTAAAAAATTATAATAATTAATCAGACCATGATAAATTAAATTTCTAAAAAAAAAAAAAAAAAAAAAAAAAAAAAAAAAATTTACTAACTAAAAGGAGCATTAAAAATTATACTAAAAAAATTTACAAATTTGAGAGGAAAAGGAGATCTTCACCTTTTATTAAATTATCAAAATTGAATCTTAAAATTTAAACAATGTACTTGTATTTATCTCATTTTTCAATAAGATATTTAATGAAACAGGAAAAATAGTAGCAATTAGAAAATAATACAAAAAGAAACCTAGATTTTTTTTTGTCTTGCACATTAACATTGTCAATAATTAATCCAAGCAATGCAAGAATTACAAAATTTCAATTCAAATGTAACCTGTTAAATTATCTCTTGAATTCCATTTGCTACAATATAGAATGATTTTCAGCTTCCAGTTCTTAGCTCAGATATAATATACACAGAATAATACAATTGATATAACACATAATTAAAATGAAAATTGAAGCTTTTAAAAATTGAAAATTACACATATGATAGCAATAGAAGAGGGTGCATAGTAAGAAACTGCTGAAAAAATTAAGTACTTTAAGCACTAATTAAATCAAAAAATTAAGCCACTTTGCATATATAAATACACATATTTTCTAAGCAAAGAATATTTAGAATTTAATATGTAGTTTTTATTGACAAAGAGTTTTTTAAATTTATTCAAAATTTGTATTCTTGAAATTTTAATATTTATTTCTATAACTGCACAATGCCTTCTATGGTAAAACAAATGCCTATTTTGGTTAATACAACAGCATACAAATGAAACCAAACATCAATACCAAAAAATTAAGACATTTTTTTTTTAATAAGATTAACAAAAAAGTACTCAATTTCTTCAAATTTGCAAATTATTTCGATAAATAAACCATTTCTGAAAATGTGGATATTAATGTAGAAGCAAGGTATGACAAAAAAATTTGTATTTGATTTTTCTATAAGCAGTTGTAAACATGATTTAGCAAGGCTGGGAAGGAAAGCATAAATTTCCTACCACATTAATTCACCATATTTAATTATTTTATTTGCAATCTTATCAAACTAAGAACTAAATATTCCAGAATGGCTCCCATCATAAGATTGGCAAAACAGCCATGAAACACAGAATAATTCTACATGCGTTTTTAGGTCAATTTTTAAAGCATTAAAAAAGGTCAGACAATATAAAAATTGTCTTACTGCCCTTTACTTATGATGGGTTTTAAAGTAATTTTTTTTTAACAATCTGATAATTTAATAAAAGCCTGCTTTTTAACCAATATGTTAAAAGAAAGAAAATAATCTTATTTTTTTTTATTACAGAAAACATGAATTTTAAAGAAATGAAAATACTTTTACAAGTCCTAGTTTTCGTAAGTAATAGGAGAAAATTTATGAAGCTAAACATAAAAAGAAGTGGCCAGTTGAAACATTTTTTGAAACCAGAACTAGACAATTATTGAATCGCTTAAAAATTGAATAAAATTCAAAAAATAAAATATCTTATTTGATGAGTTGCTTTTTAAAAAAATTTAAATGAAAGCTTTTATTTTTTTAATCACAACTTTTACAATGGTAAAATAATGTGATCGAAGAAATATTGATATTGCAAAATTCCTTTAATAAGTCCTTCCAATGGATTGCTCCAAAATGACATATTAATGAAAATGATAATCTAATGTGTAATGGTTCCGACAGAAAAACCTATACAAACAATTTTTAATATAACTTGATTAAAAATAAATAAAATTAACAAAATGTAACAAATAAATTCGTTTCAAACTAACTGCCTTTTGATAGTTATGCAGACATGCAAATGCTAATTGAGATTTTCAGCCATGGGCTGCAAGTCTACTTTTAATCTATTTCACTCTTGTCAAAGCTGTTGTTTCAGAGAATCCAAACTTTAATGTTGTTTAGTGCAAGCCCTAGACTCCAAAATGAACCATATACTGTAATCATGGTATTGCAATTCAGCGAGTATTTGCTTGCTCACCAGATGTTATCATGTCCAGAAAATGCACCTTGCATTGATCTTTCTCTTATTCCCACTTCAATAGTTCTTTCTCATGGAAGCCCTCAAATTCCATTGAACTCGCTTTTTGATAACTTTATGGTTACTGAAAGTGTTCACCATAGTTTTTTGTTTACTTCCTGGATTTTAGCTGTCATTGTCAAGCTATTTAAAACAATAGATTGCATTAGATACAATTTCTCGAAGAGCATTAAACAAATGAATGACTCAGTATGATTATTTTCCTTGCTTAAACAATTCTAAAGCAGTAATATATAAATTAGGAAAACATTTCATAAAGTAAAACATAAAATACGTTATAAATGAAGTGGTAGACAAAAAGAAATGAATCAACTTCTATTCTACGATGCACGAACTTTGTACAAGTTTTTTTGCCACAACCAGTATAAAAAGGCTGTATTATAAATGCCTTTAAAGCAATTTTTTTCCATATTGAATACACCCCTTTCATATACCAAATTCTTCTTGAAATATTCTTATTTTACGTTGTTGGACAAAGCCTAAGTATTATTTTTTAATGACACATGAAAGATTAAATATATATTCATCAAGCATGAAAACAAATTTTTCAACATCGCATACCCTAATGATTGAAGTTCAAATACTTTTCAAATTGCAATAAGTATGGTACAGAATGCAGCTCATACTGCTGCTTTCAGATAACAATTCTGGTATTTTAAAAAACGGTAAGGACAAAAAGGAGGGGAAGGGAGGAGGCTCATTAAGTGTTATCTTAATGTGTTAGAATCCCTTGACCTAATTTCCCCCCAAAAGTCATTATACAAATTCATTGGTTGGTTTACTTTCTTGATATATCATTTAAACAAGCATTTGCACCCAAGCTTTTCAACACATGGAGGACAAAAAACATCTTTCTTCATGCTTTTCAAGAAAATTAAGCATGTTCTGTCTTCAAAACTAAATACTTTTGAGATGCTTAAAAATAGTTTAAAAACTCAAGCACTTTTCAAGATGCTACACTCCCAAGAGAAAAGGTAATAAGGAAAACTCTCAGAAACCTTGCAAAAAATAACAGAAAAATGAGTAAAAAACAAATTTTCAGAATGCTGTACTAATCCTGCTAGACATTGATTTAACCATTTTATTTTATCATATTAAACTCTAAATCAGCCATTTGTAAGTTGGACATTTTTGTATAGGCAAGAGCAAACAGCATAGCAAAATTTAATTATAAATAATGGCTTATGATATATTTCTAGAAATAAAAACATTGATAAAAACCTTATAATAATCTTGAGAAGCTAGAAATTGTTGATCAATATTTCTACATTCTTCAGACATGCATGACAAATCATCTTCCAATGAAAAAATAAACTGTTTCAAATCTCCAATAATTAATTCAAGATTTTTACTTTTACAAACTTCTTCATCTAAACAGGAAGCAATTTTCTGCTCTTGAGCACTCAATAAAGTGATTTTATGAAGTAAAGATGCTTCATTTTTGTTGTAATTTTGGATCTGAGTTTTAGCTGTGGTAATTTCAGCTTCAGCAACAGCTAATTTTGTCTGCAGATCTTGAACATCAACCTGTAAGAAAAAAACAAAGATAATCCAAATGGAAAACTCTATGTTATGTAATAAAATAATACATTAACAAACATAAAAAACAAAACAAAAAAATATTGCCAAATATGGGGAACTTAAATATTGTGCATCATGCTTAATTGTAAAAGTAAAATTGTAATAAGCAATTAAAATTTTGAAAAAGAAAAACAAATTAGCAGTTTAAAACTTGAACATCTATTCAGATCTGCTAAAATTATACTTTCTCTATCTAGTATTACCATTAATTAGTTGTTTTTTTTCTTTTCGAAGTACTAGATAGAAATCAGAGAAAGCTACGAATTCAGTCAATTCAAAAGGTGAAAATCGAAAAATATAATACATACAAAATATAAAAGCAATAATGAAAATTTGTTAAAATACCACTTTCTAATACAGTGACCCTATTTTTCAATCGATTCATATAGCTCCAATGATCTATGAAAAATATTTAATAATTGTGCATTATGGACCACTCCTCTCTTTCCTACTTTTCTAACTTGCACTCAGCAATTCAATCAAACTAAATGAAACAGAATATAGACACACAGTAAAAAGTGGTTTAGATAGAACAATTATTTAAAAAAGATACAAATAATAGATTTCAGAACTTGCTCTAATATAAGGCACTAGATGAATTCCATTTGTTGCAAAAATTGGGATATTTCCTATTTTGATGACAAATCTGTCCAAAAACAAGATATGTGCAAAGAGCGGAAATTAGGCAAACTTTTGCAACTTTCTTACTATTGTAATCAAAATTGGTGTTTTCTAAATAGTGAGTATTCTGTTTTAAAGCAAAATAAAAAAATAAATAAAATTTTTTGAACGTTTCAGATTACACTGCATTAAAATATGAATATTTATAAATTATATAGAGAAAAAAAACCTGAAATACATTTTAAACATTAAAATAATAATCAAATAATACTAAATATTTAATAAGCCAAATGAATGTAAATACCTCATATAGTTTCTTTAAATTCCCTGTTTCAGCAGCAAACTGATCATTTTGCATGCATTTATCTTTCAATTCTTCTTTTAAAGCTGATACAATGCTCGCTTGGCTTTCATAATCTGATCTTAATTTTTGGTTTTCTTCAATTGCTTCACCCAATCTTGATGAAAGGGCATCAATTTCTTTTTCTAGTGTTATGATTCTGTGTTTTAATGAAATTTCCTTCAGCACATATTCTTGAAGCTGGTTCTCCAATGAAGAGTAATATGATTGATCAGATTTCAAACTTGCAAGTATGTCTTGTATTTTTCCCTTAAAAAACATGAAAGTAGAATTTAGAAAACACATCTAAATACTTCACTTTTCGAGAATTGGTTTCTGTTCAAAATTCCTAAAAGATTTTTTTAACTATCACAAAAATTGCTCTCATTACATATTTAAAATGTGCTTAAAAGCCCTAAACAAAATTAAATTTGCACAATAACAGCTTTAATTTTGGATTGACTCTAGAGCTTGATTAAAAAAAAAATAAAAGATAATATATTCTTTTGAAAAAAAAAATTATCTAAAGAAATTTCAATTTTCTCCAGATTCTCAAATGTATAAGTTTAAACATTTGTCACTAATATACAAAGCAGACATCTAAACTACACAAAATGTCTGTAAAAACTATTTTCTCAAATATACAAAAATGAATTTTTGTTCATATTTTATGTGCTGCCATACAGTTCATTCAATGAATGATAAAACATTAACAATTTGATGCCAATATGCTAGAAAAATCCACACATTTTTAAGGTGCACCAATAATCCATCACATTTTAATAATATTCACTTTTACTTAGTATGATATTCAAATTATAAATAAAAAAAAATTGAAATATATTTTTTTTCTGAAAAAGATGGGAAGTAAATATATGAAGATTTTTTTTTTTCCCTTCAAAAAAGTCCTTGATTTGTTTTCATTTATAAAAAGTAATCCAAAAACATCTACCCCTGTATGGCATTGAAAATAATTATTATCTAACAAAAATATGGCCAAAAAATTTATCACAGAGAACAGCTACTGTATTTAAAAAATCAGATCAGAGTTTAAAAAATCTTTCAAATTAACATCCAATCCAGCCTTAGTAATTTTTGTAGACAAGAAGTATAAGAGTAAAAAACAAATTGTGTATATTCTCTGAAAAAATCCTTTATTTAGAAATAAAAATTGTTAAAGAAGATTGTCCTAATTTTTAAAAAAAAAAAAAGAAAGTTATTTACCTCCTGTTCAGTCTTCATATCTTCCATCCTTTTCTTTAGCTCATCAGATGCAGAAGATTTACATGCTTTTTCTTTCATCAATAAATTTATCTGATTGTTAAGTTCATCTATAGAAGATTGGAGGTTTAACCTCAGGTCTTTCTCTGTTGTCAGTTGAGAGACAATTTCTGCTTTTTCAGTGTTGGCTTGTTCCAGCTTTTCTTTTAG
>JAPMOQ010014769.1:557858-568042 GCA_026543055.1 Argiope trifasciata
AGCACTCAATTTTATTTCCAGCTGTTGGATTTTAGCCTAGAAAAGAAAAATGTATTTCACTTAACAGCAATTAAAAAAGGATTCTTATTACTGTGAAGTTTTTATAATAATTATCTAGCTTTCTCTTATAATTAATTGATTTTTATTATTTTTATAAAAACAAATGATAGTAAAAAATCGTCAAAAACAAAAACTTGAAATGTATACACTTTAAAAATACATTCTAATTCATTTTTCCCCCCAAATAAATTTCTGAGATATAATTTTGATCATTTGTCAGGTTATAAGTTCCAATTTTACATATATGAATTATTTTTAAATGACAATTTCAGATGTAAAAAATTAATTATATTTGAAAGGAAAGAAAAAAATTTAAATTGTAATTTTTTTTTTTTTTTTTTTTTTGCAGTTACAAAGAAAACAAGTTTTTATATAATTATTCAAAATGGAATGGCCAGATATATGTTGCCCTGTCTTAACACAAAAATTATTAGTCAGCCATGGCAAAATCGCTTTAGGACCAGATCTCACAATTCCAAATCATGATTAGATGATAAAAATTTAAACTGAGATGGTAACTCTCTTCCAAACCATCCACCCCAGATAAGTTGGAAATAGATGCAACATGTATTATGTAGTGCATGAATAAAGCAGGTTTTCAACACAATTTCCAACTTCCATTCACAAAGCTTCAAATATTTTAAAGTCTATGATAACAGATGAAGAGGATAGTTGGATTTTAAATCTGTCTCAGGAACATCATTAATATGTTAAGATCAGTACATAAAATGACAAATTATCAGCTCATAATAATAAAAATTAAATCCTCATTTTATGACAAAATTTTGTCCTCTTATCCCCATATTTTCATTATTTAAAAAAAGATTGGATCTGAATTATAGAATATCAGAGATGATTGATACAGCATAGAGTGCAATATTAGAATATTACACTGAAAAATAGCTTTTAAAAAAATTCTACAGCATCAAAACATGGAGGCTTTAAAATTGGTAATTACATAGATTGATATGAAATTTAAAAACCTTTTCACCAATTTAGAAAGCTTCATTTTCAGGAACATTCAAATATCAAGCTCTAGAGAATTTGAAAATAATGTACAGAAATTCCTTCATAGAACATTAATACATTTGCTGATATTTGTGCTTACTGATATAGCATAAAATTCGCATTAAAATAATAAAATTCATATTGTGTAAAATAAAGAAATATTTTTTGCTTGATCTTCTCAAGAGAAACGGAATTCAAATTATCATTAAAATATGAAATTTAATTTTTTAATAAAATAAAACACTCAAAATTATAACATCTTTATACCAGTATTTAGAAGGAAAAAAAATATTAAATAAAGTACAGAATAGCGTAGAAAAGGTACAAGGAAATTAGTACCTTATAATCCATAGCAAGATTTTCACATGTACTCTTCAGCTCATTATTCTCCAAAGATTTGCGAACTAATTCTTCCTTCTGTGATTTAACTTGATCATTTAGATCACTTGCAGTCGATTCAATGCATTGTCTTGCATTGGTTTCGGTTTTTAAGAGAGACATAGTCTCTTCCTTTTCTTTTTCAATCAATTCTACTTTCTCCATCAGAGACACTTCTTTTAATGATAATTCTTGAAGTTTGCCTTTTAAAGTGAAATAATCTCTTTCCATTGTGGATAAAGATAATTCCAATGCTTGAATTTTAGTCTGAAAGAAGCATTTTTATTCAAAATAAAACGATCACATATAAACATGTTTGATTGAGGAAAAACAAGAAAGCAGTACAAAATAATTATGTTTAGGCTATGTCAGATAATATAAAGAAAGAGAACAAAAAGCACTTATCAATATTTTCCTCAAAGTAAAAAAAAAAAAAAAAAAAATGTTCAAACATTTCTATAGTGCATAGGCTTTTCAAATTACATTAAAAAAAATATTATAATTGATTTTTAAAATGTATTTTTCTTAAACACCAAACAATCTGTCAGAACTAATATTTCAATTTTATTTTCAGTTATCTAAATTAAAACAACATAATTGGCTATTATATTCTGAAAATAGAAATATATTAAGTAAAAAAATACCATTTACCTCATATTCATGCTTTATATTTGTAAATTCATTGTTAAGCTCAGTATATTTTGATTCCTTTAGGGACAATTCTTCCTTTTTTAAGGAAATCTGCAATTTCTGTTTTTCCAAATCAGATGCAAGATGTTGGGATTTCTTTACTTCAAAATTCAGTTTATCAATCAGCTGGTTTTGTTCTTTTTCCATCAACTCGATCTGCTCTTTCAAAATAGTTTCATTTTGAAGAAGTTCTTCAATCTGTTTTTGACTAGTCATTACTTTATTCTGAAGTTCTTGATTTTCATTCTAAATTTTAAAATAAATAAATTTTTCAGAAAATGATAGAAAGCGCTGGTAGTTAATAATCACTGATAGATTAAAATTCATACAAATTTAGTTAAGATATAGATCTGTCTTCCTTTTAAGAATTACACAGTCTATTTTAAACTCAAGTTTAGACTGTGGTGAGATAAAAAGGATAATATTTCACTACATATTCTTCTTCACAACTTCCACACTATTCAGTTAATATATATCAACTAACCAACAGATACTATATGAATTATATCTAAATGCCAATCAAGTTGTTAAGTTAATAAGGAAAAGTAAATCTTAAGGGTGTAATTACTACAAAAATTAATAAATGTCGTTTTAATGGAATCTAAATGCATGTAAATGTCATAGAAATTTACAGTCATCTAATAAGTAGCTTTTTATCAAATGGGAAAATCACAAACAAACAATGAGAAGAGAAATCAGTAAATAAATTATGCAATTTATAACCATTTATGATATGGAATAATGTTTTATACATATTGTATAAGGAAAATGAAGAAACAAGAATTTAAGAGTTTTGGAAATTAAAACATTAAGGACAGGAAAATGGCCAGTTGAATTATTCAGAAGGAGGAAAAATTGAAAGTCAGTGTTTTTAATTATAAATTTTGAAAATCAAAATATTCCATGTTATTTATTAAAGCAGAATATATTAAATATGCATCATTGATATAGTAATTATTTCTTTCAACATATAGTTTTTAAAAAAATACATACCAGTAAATTTTTCTGTGAAACTAATATATTTTCTAATTCTTTCTTTGTGTTTGAAAGGTTAGCCTCTCTTTCTTGTGCAAGATTACAGCTGCTATTAAGTTGAAGTTCAACAGCTTTTATAGTTTCACTCAGAGATAAATTCTGTTCTTCAACCTTTTTGAACTCTCTTTCTAGATCTAGAATTTGAGATTGTAGAGAATGAATTGTAGTTTCAGCCATATTTTTCCATTTTAGAAGATCTTGAACTTCTTCCTCTTTTGTTTTCAAATTTAATAAATGCACACCAGTTTTAGACTCTATATCTTTTAATTCTTTTTCGATATTCCTAAAAAATAAAACATTGCATTTTTAAATAAAAAGGATCTTTAGTGTGGAATTAATCTATTCATTATTTGTTTGTTCAACTTTTCTGTATTTCGTTTTGGCAACTGTAATAATTTGTATCGTATCGTATCGTTTGTATCGTTATCGTTGTTGTGTATATATTCGAATTTCTTGTAGGTAGCTTTGCTTTGGCTGTAATAAAGTGATGAAGGGACATTAATACGGTGTATTTTTGTCGTATCTAATATAATGGTGACCACCGCATGTGATTAAATGCGCATTTCTTCTAAAACGTAAGGTAAGAAAGATTAATTTGTTTTAGAAGTTGCTAGTTTGTTTCGAAATGGATACCGCTGTTAAAAAACGTACGCCACTTCGGACTTCATTTACTAAGTATTATAGGGCTTTGATGTCTCTTCTTGATACGCAAAATGCAGATTTTAAAGATGTGTAAGTAAAATTTTCCGCTTTGGAAAGAACTTATAATAATTTAAAAGTTATTGATGATAAAATTCTGCAATTGCTTTTAGAAGAAGATAGCGAAAATTATTGTACAGAATATGAAGTAATTGAAAATTATGCCGAAAATTTTGATAACGCAAATATTAGTGTTAAGCATTTTTCTGAAAAATTGATTGCTCAACAAAGTTCTGTTTCGTTAAATACGGAATGTACGAAACTGAAACTTATGAAATTCGGAGGAGAAGTGGAAGATTGGCTTTCATTTTGGAGCCAGTTTGGCAGAATACATGAAGATAAACAATTGGAGCCTGTTGATAAATTTCAATATTTGATTCAATGTATGTCTCCTGGTATTAGAGCCAAAGAAATAGTTGATAGCTATCCTCCCACTGCTGATAATTATTTGAAAGCTGTGGAAAGTTTAAAATCTAGATTTGGAAGAGAGGAATTGCTAATAGAATTTTATGTATGGGAGCTTTTAAGTTTGGCAGTAAAAAATGCCACTAGTGTAAAATCGAAAGTTGATATTGTAAAATTGTATGATAAATTAGAGTCACATTTGCGTTCCTTAGAGTCTATTGGAATGACATCAGACAAGTATGCAGCAATGTTATTTCCTTTGGTTGAGTCTTGCATACCAGAAGATGTGCTACGTGTATAGTTGAGAAACCCTTTACTAAATGAAGATAAATCATACAACAATAGACTTTCTCAGCTACTTCTGTTTTTGAAAGCCGAAGTGGAAGGTGAAGAGCGCATTTCTCTTGCTAAAGCTGGAATTAAACAGTCCGAATCGATTACGAGAAAGAAAATAAGAGATTGTGAATACTCAATACCTACTGCTAATGATCTTGTCTCTGGTGCAAATGAATTTAAGAAAGCAGTATGCTTATTCTGTGATAAATCCCATCAAAGCAAGGACTGTTATAAAGCACAGAAGATGAATCTGACTGAAAGAATTGAAACTGTGAAAAATAAAAAGGGTTGTTTTTGCTGTTTAAAGATTGGCCATAGATCAAAATTTTGTAGAACTAATGTACGTTGCTTATGTTGCAGCAAGAAACATTCCGTCATTTTGTGCCCTGATGTAAAACAAACTTCAAAAGAGAGTCTCCAGGCTCAAACGGAAGAAGTAAGCAGCTCGTTATCTTACACCTGCGATGCAGGTGAAGTTCTACTTCAGTCATTGTTGGTAGAGATTGAAGGTAGTGGCCGTCGGAAAATTGTGCGAGCACTTATAGATACTGGATCCCAGTGCTCCTATATACTGAAAAGCATGGCAAGTGAATTGAGGTTGAAATCTAGTTTGACTCAGAGTATGACTCACGTCGTCTTTGGAGGTGCAACAACATGTGTAGAACACAAACGTTATACAATAAAGGTTCGAAATTTAAATTCGAATTATTCCTGTGAAATTCAAGTGCTGGATCAACCGATCATTTGTGGAACAATACCTCGTCTTTCGAGGGGACATTGGATGAAAGAATTGCATGAAAAGGGCATCATCGTCACAGATGTGGGTCAGAACAAGCCAGTCATTGAATTATTGATAGGTGCAGATTTCGCAGGAAAGATTTACTCTGAAAGAATTGAAAAACTGATTTCTGGATTAGTAGCCATTGAAACTACTCTCGGATGGATTCTGATGGGGAAAACTCATTTTAATGCTGAAAGCAAGTCAACCAATGCTATTGTTTCGTCTCTTTTAAATATCAACAGTATAACCGATTTGTGGAGATTGGAAGCAATAGGAATATCAAATTCATGTGAAGATAAGACAAGCGCTGAGATAGAGAAGACTGTGTTGGAACATTTTGAAGAAACAGTACATAGAAATCAGGAGGGAAGATATGAGATAAGTCTACCTTGGATTCGAGATCGCAAAGAAATTTTTGACAATCAAGATGATGTTATAAAGAGGTTGAAATCCACAACAACAAAGTTGAATACTTCTGGAAAATTCGAAGATTATAATGCAGTTTTTGAAAAATGGATAAATGATGGTGTAATAGAAGAACTGTCTGCATCAAAATCAAGTTCAAAGGGACACTATCTTCCTCACAGAGGTGTGTTCAAAGAGAATTCTACAACTGCTGTGAGGCCAGTTTTTGATGCCTCTTTTCGGACAAAAGGACGCCCTTCTCTCAATGATTGTTTAGCCAAAGGACCTAACTTGCTGGAATTGATCCCTTCTGTCTTGCTTAAGTTCAGAGAGAAACATTTTGGCGTAATTGCTGATATCAAAGCTGCTTTTCTTCAAATTTCTGTGCGAGAAGAAGACCGAGACTGCTTACGTTTCCTTTGGTGGCAAGACAAACAACAAAAAGAAGTGAAGATATTTCGACATTGTCGTGTTGTTTTTGGAATTAATTGCAGTCCATTTCTTCTTGCTGCTGTCATGGATTTTCATTTGAGACATTGCAATGAAGGAAAAGAAATTGTCGATAAACTGAGATCGTCCTTTTATGTCGATAATTGTGGGACATCCGTCGATTCTGAAGAAGAGCTGTACGCCTTTATCCAAAAGGCAACGACTATCATGGCTGAAGCTAAATTTGATTTGAGATATTGGGAACACTCACATTTTAATCAGATCCCTCAAGAGTCAGAACCGACAAAAGTTTTAGGACTTCTGTGGGACAAAGTCGAAGATGCATTGTTTTGCGACATAAAGAATATAAGTTTAGGTGATCTTCCTGTAACTAGAAGAAATGTTCTATCGATAGCACAAAGAGTATTTGATCCAATTGGGTTTAGCTGTCCTTTCACGCTGCTCCCAAAGTTATTATTGCAGAAGAGCTGGAAGGCTAAATTAACTTGGGATACTGAATTACCTGAGGAAGAAAAGGAATTCTTGAAGTGGATGAGAGACCTGCCTTTGTTGTCAACATTACGTATACCCAGAATAGCAACATTGAACGGAGCACATTTATATACACTTCACATTTTTTGTGATGCTTCAATGTCTTCATATGCTACTGCTATTTTTCTAAGATCTTCAAATGAAAAGGAAACTGAAATACAACTACTTCAGGCCAAATCAAGGGTGTCTCCTTTGCATAAAATAACAATTCCGAGACTGGAACTACTCAACTGCCTTATAGGAGCTAGGCTAACTTCATTTGTGAAGAAGAATTTAGGAATCAAGATTGGAAAAGAATGCTATTGGACTAATTCCTCAACTGTCTTATACTGGATTCAGCATGATGAACCATGGAATGTTTTCGTAAAAAATCGAGTGGAAGAAATTAGAAAACTTTCCAATGTGAATGACTGGAGACATGTCCCTGGAATAAGCAATCCAGCAGATCTACCTTCACGAGGGTGCTCTGTCAAGAAGTTGATTAAATCTCGATGGTGGGAGGGCCCTGAATGGCTCAGAAAAGATGTGGAAGAATGGCCACTGTCTCAGCCATCATTTAATTAAGATATTCTCATGGTAAAGAAAATTACAGCTGTAAGCCTAGTCGATGGAACATCGGATGCATGGCTTTTGTCTTACTTTTCAAGCTACAAGAAAATTGTAAGAATGGTTGCATGGATACAAAGATTTCTTCACAATATTTCAAGACCAAAGCCAGAGCGACTTAAGGGAGAACTAACATTTGAAGAAATAGATAAAGCTGAAAGGAAAATAATCAGCATTGTGCAAACTGAATCATTTGCTGAAGATTATTTAAAACATCTTAATATTTCTTTCTTCAAAGATGAGTCCGGATTGCTTCGAGTTAAGACAAAACTCAATGAGAGAGATGACTTGGATGATTTTAAAACTCCTACTTTGCTACCAAGCCAACACAAACTGGTGAGACTGCTAATTCACGAACAGCATGTGACAAATTTACATTGTGGATCAAACAGTTTGCTATTGCACTTGCGAGAGAAGTACTGGATAATTAATGCAAAGTGATCTCGCAGTGTGTATGATGTCGAAGGCATGAAGCAAAGTCTTTGCCAACGCCTCCTGTTCCATTGCCAGAGGACAGAGTTCGAGATGCTTCTGTGTTTGAGATCGTCAGTGTGGATCTGGCTGGACCCCTCACGCTTCGGGGTGGAGAAAAGAGTTGGATTGTGTTATACACTTGTGCGGTATTCCGGGCTGTGCACCTTGAACTGATCCAATCCCTATCTACAGAAGCTTTTTTGCTAAGTTTTCGAAGATTCATTGCTCGCTGTGGACGTCCAAAAATTGTGTACAGTGATAATGGCACTAATTTCGTTGGTTCTTGTAACTTGCTTAAAACCTTCGATGCTAGCCTGATTCAAAGAGAGGCCTCTGCAAAAGGCATAAATTGGAAATTTAATCCCCCTCCTTCACCTTGGTGGGGC
Source organism: Argiope trifasciata (assembly GCA_026543055.1). NCBI lineage: Eukaryota > Metazoa > Arthropoda > Arachnida > Araneae > Araneidae > Argiope > Argiope trifasciata. Next base: position 566,103 of record JAPMOQ010014769.1, read on the forward strand.
AGATTTTGGGAACGCTTAGTGCAAGCTGTCAGGAAACTTCCAAGACGTGTCCTGGGCAATGCTTGCCTTTCTTATGAAGAATTGATTACTTTACTTTGTGATAGTGAATCAGTGATAAATTCACGTCCTTTAACCTATATTTCCGAAGAGTCGGCTGATCTGCGTTCTATAACTCCAGCTATGTTTCTACAAGACATTCAGACGGTGGGAGTCCCTGATTTGGACCACCTAGATAAAATCAGTCTCTCAAAAAGATTGCGATACCTGCAAAAACTGAGAGGAGACTTAAGGAAAAGATTTAGATCAGAGTATATTGGTCAACTCGTTTTAAACAAGTCTAATAAAAACTACCGGTCTTTGGAAATCGGGGAAATAGTCTTAGTTGAAAAGGAGGACATCAAAAGAACTTTTTGGCCGATGGGACGTATCATTTCTACTTTTCCTAGAAAAGACGGTCATATCCGAGTGGCAAAAGTCAAAACAAGTATTGGTGAGTTTCTACGACCTGTCCAGCGATTGATCCCACTCGAGATCAGATCTTCAGCTGGGAGAGTGGTAGAAGTCGAATCAGGGAGTACTGGTACGGATTACGTTGGTAAACAGTGTCTCGAAGTAAACTAATGAACCTGAAATTGCTCTACAGAAGAAACTGCAGAAACTAGCTTCCACAAAAAGTGGTAGAGAGAGGAAACTTCCTTCTAGACTTGCAGATTATAAACTTTAAATTTGTTTAATGTTTGATAAAGCCCATTTATCAAAGGTGGGAGTATGTGGGATTAATCTATTCATTATTTGTTTGTTCAACTTTTCTGTATTTCGTTTTGGCAACTGTAATAATTTGTATCGTATTGTTTGTATCGTTATCGTTGTTGTGCATATATTCGAATTTCTTGTTGGTAGCTTTGCTTTGGTTGTAATAAAGTGATGAAGGGACATTAATACGGTGTATTTTTGTCATATCTAATATTAAGAATAATTAAAATCCTCAAAAGTATTTTGTTTTTAATCACAATATTTAAACTGATTTTAAAAATATCAAGAGAAACAAGTGTCTTTAATACTTACTCTTTGACTTCCTCTGTCTTTTCCAATTGTTCTGTTAAAACATCCAATTTTTTTGTTGAAAGGTTCATTTCTTGTTGATACTTGTTTCTTAAGTCTTTAAGTTCTTTATCCAAATCTGAATTAACTGTTATTTAAAATAATCATTTTAATTAATGTAAGATAAATTTTTTTCATACTATGTAATTACCAATTCTTTATTTATATATTTTTTTCATCTTAAAATATTTTGAATAAGAAATTACAATAAACATTTATAATTTTTAATATCAAATCATAGAAACACACACACACTATATAATATATATATACTAGCCACCTTTGGCGACCAACTGATAAACTAAGAGTAATACATTCTAAAATTTTCAATAAAATACTTATGTACCTTGCTCTTTTTATAACTTATCAATCAAATATAGTTAAACTTCAAATTTTAATAGTATCTTAACTCATATTATTATAGAAGTCTTATGATTATTTGTTTATTGTACTCTAGATCTCCGATTTGTAATCAGTTATTGTGGAATTATGTGGAAAATATACCAATTTATATTTATTCCATCTCAATACATGCTGAACATCACTCTGTCATCTGTTTAATTTGCAATAAGAGTTCATTTAATTATTCAGTTTGAGTTCTTGTCAAAGAGTCAGCAAATGACTTATACACTCTTAACAAGCAGATCAAATTCTACTTTCATTTTGTGAGAAATTAAATGTTGGAAAATATGGTTATATTTTTTAAAATTTATCAAAAATAGCCTTAATTTACAGGCTAAAACATTGTTATCAAAGAAAATAAAAAGACATTTTTAAGATAATTTAAAAAACAGTTTTGTGTTGCATTATATTCAAAAGTTATTGCAAAAAAAAAAAAA
>JAPMOQ010014769.1:568052-617614 GCA_026543055.1 Argiope trifasciata
TTGTGTTGCATTATATTCAAAAGTTATTGCAAAAAAAAAAAAAAAAACTTAATTCTTAATTAAAATTTCTAAAAAAATCTTTCTAGATATACTTTTTTTATCTTTAGATACACACATATTCATTCATGTATGCAATCACATATTCATTTGAACATCGGCTTTGGCGAAATTCGGAGCATTGATTGGCCTGAAATTGATATTTTCTTTCAGATAGTGGACAAAAAGATTTAAAAGAGCACCTTTTAATAAGAATATTCATTTTTTAAAATAAATAAGCCAGTTTTAATGATGGATTGGGAAGACTGATTGAGTCTTTGATTTAAACGATAGAACTTTTATTGATAATATTAATACAAATATTTTATTAAATACTAGCCGCCTTTGGCGACCAGCTGGTTCGCCATGAGTAATGGGTTCTAACATTTTCAATTAAATCACATATTCCTTAGCCTTGAAGTAACTCCGGGCATTGATTGGTCTGAAATTAATATTTTCTTTGAGATGATGGACGGAAAGTTCTAAAAGAAAGCGTTTTCCTAATAATATTCTTTAATTTTATAAATCAGTCAGTTTTAATGATTGATTTAGTAGACTGATTGATGTAGCAACTTTTATTTAAAATATTAATAAAAATATTTTGTAAAATATGGGTGACAGAGCAAAGTATGAAGAAATCTAAAAATCATTATTCATAAATGCATTGTTTAACTCAAACTTCATAAAATGTAATTATTTACTTCATTTAGATCAAATTAATAGTATTAAACAATATGTATGCCTATTAATAATGTTTTACAAATTGGCCATTGGAAAGGAATTTGAATGCATATCCTGTATAAATTCAATCCTGTATAAATAAAGATAATGTATTCAATTAATGATTTAAATATTACAAAAGATCATAGAATCCTTTGCCTTGCATTTTTTAAAGAAAATATCACATTTTATATTCATTTTATTTTATCCAGTCACGTGCTAACAGTTGCATTTCTTCCGATTTAATTTGCGATGATAGTTTATTTTTATTTTTTTTATTTGAACTTCCGTCAAAATGATGGCAACACGGTGAAAAAAACTAATTTTTTCAATTTGACGTGCTCTTGCAGATTTTATAGAAACCTTAGCTTTGCATTTATTTTTTTAGAAACTATCACATTTTATAATGAAAAAAAAATATTGAATTAATGATACAGATATTGCAAACGATAATGAAAATATCCCATTAAGTCGGATTCCAATGCATATCCTGTCTAAATTCGATTAGATTTACCGTAAAGAAGATTTATTGAAGTAATTATTTAGATATTGCAAACGATCATACAATCCTTTGCTTTTCATTTATTTTTTTAGAAAATATCACATTTTATATTTATTTTATTTTATCTAGTCACGTGTTAAAAGTTGCATTTTTTTAGATTTATTTTGCGATGATAGTTTTTTATTCGAACTTCCGGCATTCTTTTATTTTATCTCGTCACGTGCTAAAAAAACGGTTAAAATATTTCTTTAAAAATTCACTAAAAAAAGCTTAAGTTATAAATTAAAACACTGATACCGTTAGAAAGCTAATTTTTTACTCTTTAAATTGATATAAAAATCATGTTTGTGCGATAATATTTTCGGAAGTTATAACGGAAAAACGCCGAAATTTCCCTTAAATTTTAATTAATTCAAATTCGAATTAAAAATTCGAAAAAAGGGCTCCGAGGTGCACATTCCCGACCTCCAAGGTATACATGTACCAAATTTGGTAGCTGTAGGTCCAACGGTCTGGCCTGTAGAGCGCCAACACACACACACACACACACACATTTAGCTTTATTATAAGTATAGATGACTCACAGAGCAAAGTATGGCAAAAAAACTAGTACTCGTTATTCATCAATGCATTTATTGTCAAGTTACATATAAATGTAGTTATTTACTACATTTAGATCAAGTTAACAATACTAAACCATATGTATGCCTATTTCTGTAAAGTTATAAATTAGCCATTGTGTCCAAATTTAAATGCGTATCCTGTACAAATTAAATCATGTTTACTGTAATAAAACTGATTTATTGAATTTATCATATAGATGTTGCAAACAATCATTTAAATCTTTGCCTTTTATTTATTATTTTTAGAAAATATAGTTAAGATTTTCTTTCATCCAATCACATGCTGAAAGTTACATTACTTTTACAATATTATTAATTAAATAAATCAGCTTTATTTGAGGCAAACATGGTTTAATATATATACATTCATTCAAGGTTCAACGGCTAAATTGTAATACTTAATAATAGAAATGCATCGATAAAAATGGTCTAATTGAAGTAAATAACTACATAGTAAGTAACATGAGTCTATAAATGCTTTAAAAAATGAAAAATGTTTAACTTTTAAATAAAAAGATAAACTTCAATTAATTCATCCTCTAACACTATTATGAATATTTGAATGATTTATGAATGGTTTATGAATGTTTGAAGATCACTATTCAATAAAAATGGGTAATTTTAAAGCACTTCATTGACCATTCCAAAGATGATACTCCAATCAATGTGTAGAATTTTCTCAAGACTTACTGGGCTAAGAATGCAAATGTTGAATGTTCCAAACTTGTCTATTCAAAACTTCATAAGTCGATCCAATTTAATAGCAGAAGATAGAGACCTTCATTTATTTATTAGAAAGTTCAAGTGTCAAGAATATGTTGTAGAATATGAATCCTTATAACTAAAAGATGTATAAAATTTAGACTTAGTTTTTTTTTTTAATTATGTTTATACACCAAATTAAAATAAAATATTATTCACATAATTTCAAATGTACATTCTTTTTGAATGTAAAACTAAAAACTAAATTTTATGATGAATCAAATTTTTGTTGAATAATTCTTGAAATATTACGTATTGCAATTATTCATTAGTACATATAACGATTCTCTTTTGGTAAAATTTTTTAATATCAATTTGCAGTTTAATCATTTCCACTTTAATTTAAAGTTGAAATTTTGTGAGAGTTGACAGATAGTTAGACATATATAGCACATTATGTGCTTAAGGCCTTAATAACTGCATGAGTGCATTATATGGCTATCTAAATTTGAACCTTAAAAATATTATGATGAAGTAGCTATTAAAAGACAAGTTACATATAATATTTAATTGACAATGACGTTACATAAAGTATTTAACTGATTATTTTAAACAGCAGCAAGATTGGCGAATCAGCTGATCGCCAAAGACGGCTAGTTGACTAATAAAGAATAGTATGTTGTTTTGCATTATTTTCATATTGTTATGTAATGGATTTCAAAATTTAACTGATGCAATGTATTTGATGCAAGCTTAAGTTGATTCCATCTTGTTTCTATAATTCTAACAACTTATGCTCAAAATTACATGGTAATAGCTAAAGTACTTTAAAGTTGAAGACTAAAATAATTTAGTTACTTTATGAATTTCAATAAAAGCTATGCTCTTTAAAATAGAAAGGGATATTACCTTGAACTTGATATTTCAATTCCCCCTTCAGTACATTTTCTTTTTCCTTAAATTTTTGTTCCATGGAAATCCTGGATGCCTCAAAGTTATATCTCTGGCAGTCTAGCTCCTGACACACTTTTTTCAGACGAGACTGCAGAGCGATCAACTGCAAAAGAAAAAAGTAATAGTTCAAAGATCTAGCACTGAATTTCCTGTTGTAGCATTTATAAGTGATGAAGAGAAATTAGGTTCATGATAGGAAGAATTCAAAATTATTTATATCAACACAGAGCTGTGATAAATTGTTGTTTTTGATAGGCTACATAGTTGGCTTTTAATATCACAGATATTAATCACCTTTCACATTTTAATCGTAATTATTAAAATTAAATCATTATTTGTTATTTAAAAATATCATAGTTTTGTATATATATTCTTCAGCCTTAGCTTAAAAGTAAAAACATTCTGAACACTAGATTTAGAAAATTTTGTTCATTTTATCAGTTTTCATTCCACATTTCCTTCAAAATCTCCAGAGTGGATTTTTTTAAATCATAAAGATTGGATGATATATCACGTTTTTCTTTTTTCATAGCTCATAGTTAATAATTATAACATCAAAATTGATTATTAGAGACAATAAAACAACAAAGTCTACTGAAAAGTATGCAAGTGGTAAAGAATGGAATTCTAATACCATCAAAATATTGATTTGCTGAAACAAAGCACCTTGCATTATTCATAATTAATGCACTACTAATATTAAATGGAACTTGCAATAAGCTAGTTTTCTAGGATTACTACACATGAAAATTTCACCCCCCCCCCCCTCCTCTTCCTACACTTAAATGCAAAATTTGGTTTTAGTCCTCCAGCAAAGTTATTTTTAAATTTCAAAGGACATACTTGTATTTTGAAGTCTTACACCAGTTCATTTCAATGTGTTTTGCATCTGCTAAATTCTGTTATGTCTCCTATAATTTGTGCTTTTAAGTTGAAATAAATGATTAAAATTTAACTAAACTAATAACTTGCTTGCTGAAACAAAACAATTGTAAAATTTGCCAGGACAATAGGCAAAATCATTCAGCATTTGTGGTATTATACATAAAAAAGTAAACATATTTCATAGCTTTTGTAATAACTTCAAAATTTTTGCTTACTGATTTCACAAAATAATGATAGTAGTAAATAATAAAGCAAAGTTTAAAGATTAGTATGTCTCTCTAAATATATTATTTTATAGAATAGTACTGTTTAGAAATATGCTAACAATTTTTTTTATGAGTATCATAGCTTTCGAAGTATAAACCCTAGTTGTTATTAAAGCAGAAATTACTAAAATCGTGCTTCAAAAAGTTTACTCAAAGTTAAAAAATAAAACATTTCTTAAACCTTTGGTTATAAACTAGGGAAATAAAACTCAAGAGAAGATATATGTAGTGATTTAAAAAAAAAAAAAACCCAAATTCAGAATTATTGATATTCAGCATAAATTAGTTCTGATGTTTTTTTTTAAAAAAAACACAGATGGAGGGGAGGATATACACTCCTTATATTGATAGAGCCATAATAAGCCATATTATAAAACAACCAACAACTAGCATATTTAAAAGATTAGTCATTTTTATATCTCTATATACCTTTTTAAATAAATTTAGCAAATAAAGGCACTCAATATTAAAAAATATAGCTAATTCATACATCCTATTTCATCAAACATGAAGTTATCTTCTATGATAGATAATTTGTGTGTGTGTTTCATTAAAGGAAAGAATTTATAAGTTCACAAATTTGATGGTTATAGATCATGGTCTTGATCCACATTTTTTAAAATCGAAAAGTCATGGTTGCATTTCAATTATAGCAGCTACTGGCTGGCATCCACAAATTTATCAAATTCAATACTGATAAAAATGTCCTATTTTACAATTAATTTTAATTTGTAAGCTGATCCATTGATTTATAATGATTTTATTTCAGATTTCACTATTTTACGCCTTTTGTTACACTTTTTTCAATTTTTACTTTCACAAATTTGAAACGACATCGAAAATGTTGAAAAGAGACAAACAGTGAAATTATTATCATCAAAAATGTTCAGTAGCAACTCAAACAAATTAACAACTCTCTTCAGAAATTACAAGTGATCATTTATAAATGAATATTTCATAAAATGCAATTAAAACTATATATATTGTAGTAATTTTGAAATACATAAGTTGATAGGCTTTGTTGCTGTTATTTAATTTTTTTCACTTCAGCTATAGAGAAAAATTGAAAATTTGAATTTAAAAAAATAAATACAAATATTGTTAAAAACAGTGTAACAATTCAGAACCACTCTTATATTTTAACATAAGACAATTTTTTATTACATTTGAAAACCTGTTAAGTTGTATATAAAAAACATTTCATTAAAAGTAACCTCATTTTTAAAAAAAATAAATTTCACATTATTCTACTTTACATGATAACAGGAAAAACAATGCTTAGCAAGATTTATGAAAATTATCCTCCCATTATAAATATAATAATTTGAAATATTAATATAAATCATAAGCTGGTGCAGTAATTCATAATATCTATCAATCTTAAAAGTACATAGTGCAAGAAAAAAAAATGCTAACATTCAAAATATGCAACACTCACAATATTTCATACTAAAAAATTTGTAATATAAAATACAGTATTAATTGCAGCTGTCGCAATATTTCATTATTGGTCCTTAAAGCAATACACCACATTCTAACATAACAACCACATTTTTATATATAGTGACTAATGATTTTAATAGATTTTTGTTGCAATATTATAAGATTAACTTATAATGTAGAAGTAGCAATGAAAGTAATAAAGGGTTGTGATTTATTGGCATAGCTACAAATCCAACACATCTCAATATTTAGAAGAAAATGGTTGCTCATACAATGTTGAAGCAATTATCTAGATTATTTTATATTAGACTTCCACAAAAACATTTAATTAAAATTTGTATTATATTTCCCATAATATTCATATAAAAACACTACAGAATTTACCTATTTGAATTTTAATATTTCTAGATAAATTTTCAACAGCATGTCAACAAAAATGTATTGCTTTAAAGAACTATAGAATAATACATAATTTTCAACATTCCAGTTAATTTTTTCTAAATGTTTTTAAGCTCTATATTTTTATCTAAGAAATTTTTTTTTGTTAATTACCGAAGAAATATCTTAAAATAGTTAAGTGACAAATGTTATCAGACATAACATCTATAACATATTTATTCAAATATTTAATATTATAATTTATTTCACTCTTTTATTTTTTAGTTTGAAATAAATTAATATAACACTAAATATAAATAAGTTAAAAGATAATTTTTTAATTAAGAGAATTTATTTTTATTCAGTTTATTAAGAAAAAAAATGTCACAATTAGAAAAAATGACCTCCCACCCCCATGACATGACATCTGAACCCACCAGACACGCAAATACATATATGTATTTGCATATTTACTCAAATCGGAAAATATCTTTTTAAAGACATAATATAAACAAAACAATCACAATAAATCTGTAACCCACATTGAGCGTTGTTGGATAGGGGAGTTCCTCTCCACAGGTTTGTCCTGTTGGTGAAAGGAGAGAAATAAAATACCTCCCGCGGTCCAAACAGGTAGAAGCCCAACCTTCTCGGAGGCAATGGCACCCCCTCTTCTATGAATAGTGCAATCAATAGCTCGGCTACATACTGGACATTTCAAGGGTATGAAGATACCAAGAACTGGTATTAAATCCTATCCCAACTGCAAGCACTATCCTCAATCCCAACTAATTCCAGAACATGTTTTTAACTGTCAAGCCATTATCCGTTCCCTCTTCCTCCATCGAGCACCACCCATTGAGATCCTCCACGGCCATCGGGCTCCAGAACTGAAAGATCTTGTCACCAAGACTTTTGATTATTTACATTAAGAGATTTATTACAACAACAACAATCACTATAAATTGAAAGAGATGGATTGGATTTAAAGGTGCCATAACTGACTACACTGAACCAGACATACAATTAGAATAGAAAAAAGAGTGTTTTTATGCAAAATTAGAAGCTGATTAAAAAAATTACTTAGCAAGGGCTCTGAAAATTAGAAATGAGATGAAAAAAATTGCAACAAAATGAAACATTACATAAGATTATATAAATCAACAACTTTTAAAAATTTTGAAAAAATTTTATGGGGACATTCCCAAACAAACATTTGTATGTCCATGGTTGAAACATTAAAAAGTCGTAAGTGATAATGATTAAAATCAGGGCATTCAATTAAAAGGAGGGTAACTATTAAAATCGTTTGGGCATCTGAAGGCAAAAGGGGCTTAACTGCCAAGTAAAAGATTTTTATGCATTAAACGAGTGAGACTAATGTGGAGTCTAGTCAATTTGACTTTGAGATCACACACGGGAAGAACAGTCCGTAATGTAATTGAGGATCTGATAAAATGCAATTTGTAATTGTTTTCTTGATCCCACAATTCCTGGCATATAGCATAAATATAATACATAAACAAATTCTTTGAATCGAAGATGGTTGCCAATTGCAGTATTATCCAACTGAACATTTCCTGTTATCTCAACATGACTTGGAGAACCCAGCAGATTAAAATTTTGTAGTCCTTGTTTTTCAGATTTCTTAAGATATCCAAAATTCCCAGAGTGAGGAGATGAATTTGATCTTCACAACTAAATGCAAATAATCACATTTTATGGTAAAAAGTAAGAATTTATCATTGGAGGAGAGAAAAAATATATATTGGGTCTTGTTTCTTAAAAAGGAACAGATGACATTTTTTTCCCAATATAATAAAAAAATTAAAACATATTAATTTTTATCATTGCATTTTATGGAATGTAAAACCATTGGATTTTTATAAATATGTTTCATACAGATGATAAATTTTAATTCCTTGCCAACTGATACAATGGTACTTGCATGGAAAAAATCCAAAGCTTTTTAAAAAGTCCATATAAAATTTTAAAAAATTTAAATACAATTTTTAATTAGCAATTCTTTCTTTTTTTAGATTGCTTTTGCAGCACGCAAATCATTTGTACATCAACGAAAGTTCAAAAATTATCTTTTCTTTAAAACCAATTATTTCCCTTCTAATTTTATTTTTGATTTTAAATCAGTTTTTTAAACAATATTTTAAGCATACATTCCATTATCATGTTGCTTCTTACATCTGAAATTCAATAAAGGGTTTTTAACGTTTAACATTTAAAAAATTTAATTAAAACCTACTTGTTAACTATAATCAAAAATTCTTACTTTTAAAAATTATAGAAAAATGTGATTACATGTTTTTAACTAATGAAAGTGTTTTATTATTTTCTAAATAAAAATTATAGAAAAATGTGATTACATATTTTTAACAAATGAAAGTGTTTTATTAAGCCCCAGTTTTCATAACAGAAACAAGTTCATGAATTTTTTTTTTTTTTTAAATCTATGTGGCCAGAAGCAATATATTATGTATGTGTGTATATATATATATATACACATAAAGTTGAAACATTTTTTTAAACACATCATAATTTTTTTTAAATGGAAGATACTATATTGCGTTGCTTCCAAATCATCTAACAAAACACATCAAATGAAGAATCTTATTCAATGAGAATTAAATGAATATAATTAATTAATTGTTTTAAAAAATTTTAAGCTTAAATAAAAAGCAAAAGAAGCATTTCCCTTTCTTTTATCGTGATTTTAAAAGCGGTAAAACAACATGAAGTGATATTATTTTGAATTTCATCAGAATAAAAGTCATTGTTATAAATTGTGTCCAAAACTAATTTTTCAAAAATTATTAAATTCAAAAGAATTTCTATAAGAATTATAAAAAGGAAAAGCAATAATCCTTATAAAATAATAGAATTTGTACAGTAAAAAATGAAATTTTACAAAGCTATTAATTTTTTTTTTTAAGTTCCAGATTTAGTAGGTCTTTTTTCCCCTTAGTAAAAAGTATAATTCAGCAAGATTGGTCCAGCAAATAATACTTTTCAAATTAATGGGGACATTTACCAAACATTACTGAGAAAATATTGATCATTGAAACTTTATGGTGAAATTCATCATACTATTTTATCAGATCAGCTATCAAAAATGCATACTGTATTTAATTAATATAATTTTAATTTAATACAGAACAGCAAAATCCCTTCAATAGTTCATTAAAGAGATTACTTTAAAACAATCCTTTGAATTAATGAAAATGAAAAATAACATATTAATGAAAATAATAGTCGAATGATTTCTACACTTAAATAAATTTTATGTATAAAGAGCCTTTACTGAATGTATTTCAATAACAACTTCTGACATGTTCTTTGTGGTGCACCAAATATTTTGTTGATCAGATAAATCTGTGTATTCTTCTTTAATAATACATTAAAGAAGGGGAAAGAGAAAATTATTAAATGCTATCTTATATATTGGAACCCTTGAACACCTTCTCCAAATGCATCCAGTAAACAAGCCTTTAAGACCATGCTTTCGAATTATTGTATTCAACGTACGGGTGAACAAAAAGCTTTCGTCACACTTCTCAAGAATATTGTGCACTTTTAAAGTAACTTTCCTCATAATTAAATACTTTTATGTGCTTAAAAGTGATTTTCAAATCAAAGCACTTTTCATGATACTTTGCACCTTAAAATTTAGGAAAGTGTGGTTTTAGCATGTTTTTGTAAGAAATTTAAATGGGACATATTTTTAGCTAAAATAAAAGAAAGAAAAAAGCTTTTGTGATGTTTAAAATATTTGTATAATTGAAAAATTCAGTGTTGTTTAAGGCAAATAGGGTTAAATGTGTACAGAATTTTCCATTCTAATCTGGGCCTAACAATGAATTTCTAAACCGTCAATAATAAGCATATAAACCTAATAGAAATAGTCTAACTGAAGTAAAAAATATTGTTTCATGCAGTTGGGATCAATGAATATTCTAATTTTCTGTTTTTACATAGACCTTTTCTTCTACGAGACATTTTTAAATAAGGATTTAGTTCATCATTAATTATAATGAGACATACTTAATTCAGGATTTAAACAACTAAAGCTGTTACAAATTAAAAACACTACAAATCTTATTAAACATGCTAAGAGCTTAATTAACATTTGAACATCAGCAAGATCATTAATGGTGCTCAAACAATTCCTCAACATCTTAAAAGAAATTCGTATGCAATTCTCTTTAGTGCAATTGAAATTATTTACTAATTACAGAAAAAAAAAATCACCAATACCTTCACTAAAGATCTTTGTACATTGATCTTATAATAAAGCCATTAAAGTTTAAAAAAAAAAAAAAAAAAAAGCAAACCTTTTCATCTACAGGACCAGCAGTAATAGAATCATTATGATGTTTTAATACAGTTTCTTTGTTTGCTTTGGCTGGTGTAAATGTAAATGAATTCCAAGCACTTTTAATTTTAAGTGCTGGAGAAGCTGGAAATAAAATAAATGCATTTTAGAGAGAAAAAAATCAGTACCATGTTCAAAAATGATCAAATATTTTTTTAATGCAATTTTATTAAAGAGGAAAAAATTGACGAAGTAAATAAATATAAATTGTATTGCATGCAATTATTGTAATTTTTAGCAATTTAATTTCTATCCAATAATTATGTATTCTCATAATACCTTCCAAATAATCCAAGTGAGTTCTATCAGGTATGTTTGCAGAAGTATGAAGAATTTCTTTGCTGCATTCCGTATTAGATATTGGGACAAGCTAGAAAAAAAGAATATTTGATTTATTTCATCATAATGCACAAATTTCAGAAAAAGGAATATATATATATATATATATATTTATAGTTATGGATTTACTCCTCTTCCAAAGGGGTTCTTTTTTTAATTGACGATCAATGCAAAAATAAAGTCCTTTTGTAGAAAAAATGATTTTTATTACGCAAGAAAAGAAATATACAAATATATACAAATGAGGCAAAGACAGACAACACACAGGAGTAGACTTCAGTAGCCCACAAGTCGGAATCAGTAATAATAACAACCACAGCACACAAAACGGCCCATGGTATATTAAATTCTAAGTAAAAGTTAAACTGAATGATAAGAAATGTACTGAATTTTAAAATCTTCATCAGAATATTTTGTTAATCAATTATTATATATAAATGTCAATGTAAAAATTTGCTCCCAAGTCTTAATACATATTTTGTATAAAGTTCCATATTTTGTAATGTAAAAGCTATTTAGTTTCAGCATTTAATAAATACACTAAAATAATTAAAATAGAGTGTAAAAAAAGGGGTCAAATTGACTTTTTCCCCCATTAAAGGACCATTATAGTTATATTTCTAGCAAAATGTTGTCATTAGAAAAAAAAAAAAAGGAAAGATTTAAAATGAATATGCTAATAAACTGGTTCATAATCAAACGAGAGAAATGGAGTATAAGCCATTGTTTAAAGGGGGAGGGGTAATTTACACACTATACATTTTGAACAGTAAAATCATTTGTTCAGATTACTGACATGGTTTAAAGCGTTTGTCATTTTTGGATTTAATTTGCTGCAATTCTAATTATTATACCATCGCCCAATGCTAGTCAATATCTAGGATGCATTCTTTTAAGTAACAAAATTCATTTCAAATAATACAGGCATTGTGTGCATATTTTTCTGCCTCACAACTAGACGCTAACTTTCTAGGCTCATAGGAAGCAAGAAAATCAGCCTAGCAAATTCAGAAATATCAAAAAGTAGTCACAAGTAGTTATATTTTTGAATTAAATAATTATAATAATGTATAGATGAGAAAATGTAAAATAAATTAATTCTTAAATGACAGGGAAGAAAGGAAAATGTATTTTTCAGGTAATTAAATGAATTCCACAGAAAATTGTTTATTTAATACTAGCAGCCTTTGGCGACCAGCTGGTTCGCCATGAGTACAGCGTTCTAAAATTTTCAATTAAATCACATATTCATTAGCCTTGAAGTAATTCCAGGCATTGATTGACCTGAAATTAATATTTTCTTTAAGATGATGGACGGAAAGTTCTAAAAGAACACGTTTTCCTAATAATATTCTTTACTTTTATAAATCAGTCAGTTTTAACCATCGGTTATGCTTCCTAAATTAAAAAAAAAAAAAATTTCGATGATGTTGCCAAAATATTAAATATGTTTTTTTAAAGAAAGCGGGAAAGGGAAAAAAAGTATTTAATTAATGATACAGATATTGCAATCAATTACATAAATATGCCATTAAATCGGGAATTCAATGCATATCCTGTCTAAATTCCATCAGGTTTACCGTAAATAAAGAAGATTTATTGAGTTAATGATATAGATATTGCAAACGATTGTAGAAACCTTTGCTTTGCTATTTATTTTTTAAAGAAAATATCACATTTTATATTTCTTTTATTTTATCCAGTCACGTGCTGAAAGTTGCATTTCTGTAGATTTATTTTGCGATGATAATTTTTTTTATTTGAACTTCCGGCATTCTTTTATTTTATCTAGTCAAATGCTAAAAAAACATGATTAAAATATTTCTTTAAAAATTCGTTAAAAATAGAAGCTTAAGTTATACATTAAAACACTGATACCATTAGAAAGCTAATTTTTTAATCTTTAAATTGATGTAAAAATCATGTTTATGCGATCATATTTTCGGAAGTTATAGCGGAATAACCTCGAAATTTCGTTTAAATTTTAATTAATTCAAATTCTAATTAAAAATTCGAAAAAAGGGCTCCGAGGTGCACATTCCGGACCTACAAGGTATACATGTAACAAATTTGGTAGCTGTAGGTCCAACGGTCTGGCCTGTAGAGCGCCAACACACACACACGCACATTGAGCTTTATTATAAGTATAGATTAAAGTGTATATTGAATCAGTTTATTTTTATTCAGTTTTGAATTTTTATATAGTAAATTGCACAAAATAACAGTTATGGTATGAATTCAAAATAATTAATTTACAAGTACATTTATACTTTTGTAAAAAAAATTCTTTAACTATAGCATAAGCCAAAATCAGAGCATTGAAATCTTTATGTGGTAAGAAAACAGCACACTTTTTTTTCCTCATATTTATAACATTCTATATAGAATAAAATTACATATTCTGGATACTAAAAACTAAATCAAAGTTGGCTAATGTTTGAAAATTGAAAACATAATATATGCCAAAACAGTTAACTAGGTATTTTGCATTTCAGATTTTTGCATATAAGGCCTTATTTCTTATCAGTTCATATCCAGAAAAAAAACTCAATTAAAAATATTAGAATTTTTTAAGTGAAGAAATTAAAAGAATAGAAAAAACAAATGTTTTAAAAAAATACATGAATGAGATAAATCACCTTTAAGTTTAATTCCTGAATAATTTTTTCCTGTTCAGATATTTTCCTTCTCAATGAAAAAAGTAGATCATTTTCTGAAAAGAAAATCAAATAATAAAGATAAGTTTTGTAGTATACCAAAGCAGCATCGAGAAAAATTACACAGCAGCATTCAGTTTATTCAATCAATTCACTACATCAAAATTTACATATACTCTAAAATCATAGACTGCATTTATAGTTTTAATAACATCAAATCACTTCATTTTAGTTATTCTAATAACAGAAAAATTACATTTGAAAACCATGCTCAAAATTTTGTGTTCATGCACAAGACTTAAAACATTAAGAGCTTAGAAAAAAATTAAAAATTACTTTTATAAAAAAATACCTCATTAAATGGCAGGCCATGAGAGAAGATATAAATAGTAATAGAAAAAAAATCATTATATAATAAAACATTAACATAGATGGTATAAAAAACATTTTATTAGTTATTTCTGAATAGCAACAGTCATATGAAAATAAACTGCTATAGAAATGCTTCAGACTGCTTCATAGAACATTTTTCCCATATGCATTTAATTTAACTTCCTGATTTAACATAGCAGCAAATATTAGAGATCTGCAGAGAAGGGTTCGGCTGATCAAAATTGTCACACAGAGTAAAGAAGATATAAGACTCCCCTCACCTTCATTAAGCACTTAAAAAAATGCGCTCAATATCACAAGACAGGTAAAGATCATCATGATAGCTTACTAATAGAAAATTATGTTCCTATCTTCTAAAACTATTATCAGACAAAAATGATTTTGAATTATCGAAAAATTCAACAAAAATTATTTTAATGATTATCAGTTCCATTATTTAATATATTTTTGAATTTTAATTATTTTTTAATTACACTTCATATACAAATTTTAACAATGCTTTTAATGTTATGATGAAATTCAAATAAATCCATCAAAACATTCAATTGCATGCTTTTACGAATAATAGAATTTTAAAATATATATATACATTTCTTTTCTTCGAGCATTAATTTAAAAGTCAGATTTTGGTATCCACTTTTATTTTATAGTATAAACATTTTTTTTTATATGCATGTGCAGTAATTTGTAGCAGATTGATTTAATTTCCTCAAATAAAATGAAATTTTCAGAAAAAAAAGTGCTCCATATAAATAGTTTTAAAAGCTTAAATTTTAATAAAAATAATAAGGGATGAACAAAGAATAAGAAAGAAAAACGTGATTTTGGAAAGCGACATATGTCTGACACCTATAAGTGGAATCTTTAGTGAAATAAGCATGTACAAACTAGGACATAGAAAATCAATTCTATATCTGCTACCATTCAGATATTTAGGTGGATATTGAATAGAGAGATGATGTCAAAAAAATCAGGCAAACAAATTATACGAACTATTTTGGAAAAAAGCATTTATTATAAATTTTAAAACAGCTGCATTAAATGAAATTGGTGTAAATAAAACTGATTTAAGTAAAGACTAATAATAATCTCAAAATATTACAATTCAAATTACACAAAGTGCTTGTTTTGGATATAAGAGATCCTTCACTTATAATGACTTTCATATATAAAATACTCTTCCTTAACATTTCTTTCATAAGTACATGTATTAATATTGTTTATTATAAAAACAAGTTCTACAAACAAATTCAAGAAGCCCCTAATTTACATTACAGTAACATATATTTGACAAGGTAAATATTAAGATATGCTGGCTAATAAATAGGATTGTAGCCATATTTTAAAAGTTATTCAGACAATAGAATATTAGCAAAACATTAAAAAGGAATCATTGATTTTGTGATTAAAATTAAACATGTTCTACTGTTTCATTTGATCACAAAATCTGTAAATCTTGATGTTTATAAAAGTGGATGAAAGACAATTTACCGAGAGCTCAGCAATTGAAGAGTAATAAAAGAAAGAAGCCAAGATTCATAGTCTATAGAGACTTTTCCTTCCTTTCTCAAAATAAAGCTTTCTACATTGCTTTCATAAATTAATAACTATCTCAAAAAATTGATTCCAAAGGTAATATTGAGCTTATAGATTAGAATGAATGTAATGTGTCATTATGTCTAATGACCAAAAAGCTTGACAAGTGATATTTAGTCAGTTTTGATAAAACTCTGATGAGATTATAAATAAAAGATGAATCAAACTACTCTCAATACATACAAGTAATGTGTCAACATTATTACATTTTAACTGAACTCTCAATTTGCACAGCTGGTTATCTGATGATGTACACAAAAATATGAATGAAAAAAAATTAATACATCAATAAAGAACAGAAAATAACTCACCATTTAGAGCATAGTTATTTTTTTCTTTTCCTGCTGAAGTATTTATTTCAGAAATTCCATCCAAGGAATCTGAAGGTACACTAACACTTGTTTCTTGCAATTTTACATTTCGTTCAGAATCATAATTTCCACTCTTTTGTTCCCTTTCTAAAAGATTAGCCTCCCGTACACCTCTCAATTCTTTTAGATCATTTTCTAACTGCTGAAGCTGATTAAAGTAGATAAAAAGAAATTTTATTCAAACCATTATAAAAAAAATTATTTAAGCATACTGAAAGTGTACTTTTAAAAAATAACCTATCTGAAATCACAAAATGTAAATATTATATATGTATATATATATAGTGATAAAACTATTTATTACTCTTTCATAGAAAACTCTCAATCTTTTAAAATTTTATTACTAAACAAACATATACTAGTAATTCATTTGTGGCATATATGTGTCAGAAAAGACGTATATTAATAAATCAACATATGCAAATAGCAATTTATAAAAAATACACATTGAACTGACTGCATATTGATGAAAAAATGCACATAAATAAGAATGCACATATTTGTAATGCATTTTTACATATAACTCGCAAACAATTTTGATAGTTATTGTACAAATCAAATTGTACACTTGTACAAAAGTGTACAAGTGTACAACCTACACATTTTCGCTACTATTGGGAAACTATTAACAGCATTTTATTGTAGTTTACAGAATCCTTCTCAAGTCAAATCTTCAATTTAGCATGTTTTGTTCATTACAAAGATTTGAAGACTAAAAGGTTATAGCTTAAATTAAAAGCACTTAATTAACCATGTCAATACTGAAAAAAAAAAACATTTTTTAACTTAAGATAAATCAAATATATTTGAAAAATTATCACAGGGGTGTTTGTGGGACCCCAAAAAATCCCCTGAAACTTTTTTGGCCTTACTACCGACATTTTGGAGTTTCGAGAAGGGGGGGGGGAGAAAAGGAAAAATTACAATTATGAAGTATTGAATGACCTAATCATAAAAGTTCAATGAATTACTTTTTTTGCAAAGTTAATAACCATAAATTTTCAAACATATTACTACATTTTATGTAAATATTTTAAATCCCCTGAATTAATTCTTTAAAAAAAATTATCTAATTTCTGCTGCTTTTTTTATTTTCTGATGTTTGTGATGTCTTGTCTTTCTTTTGTGGTGAACTTCATAATTGCAGGAAGGTTGACTTTTATTTTCCTCATTTACAGTTGAAGAAATTTCCCCGAGAACTGCACATGCAGAGGTAGAAGCAGTTTGCTTTTCTGCTAATGTAGAAGGTTTTTCAGACTTTTATAGGTGACTCATCTGAAATGCATGTTTTTAAGTCCTTTTGATATGATTTCCAACTTCTGTTCATATTCAGTAAGAGATCTTTGTGAATTGGATCAGTCATTGGATTTTTTGAGCCATATTTTTCACATGAGGTTTCTTTAGAAGCCATTAAATCCTACTTAATAGTCTGCTCTGCATCTAGGGAATCAATCTTAAGAGAGGTTCTATAGTCAGTGACAAGTGTATCCATTAAGTTGAATGCACTTTCCACTAATGGGCAACGGGAGCAGCTAAGGCAGGCTTTGACCAATTTAGCCAATGTAGGATACTTATAATCATTTGTGAAATCATTTTTTAAATTAAAAACTTTAGACCAATATTTATCAATTGTACACTTGACTTGATTTCCACTTTCATCCTATGTGTAGAGCATTTCTTTGGTGATATCAATATCACTCTGGTATAACCTTATTTCAGCTTCTACTTTTGACTTTTCATTATCACTAAAAATATGGGACATAAAAGATGATAAATTTTCAAAAGCTAATATTGTACTGATTTTATTTCTTAGCTCTGGATCTAATGCTGTAAAACTAATTAGATATGAATTTTTAAGGGGTGATTTCTGTTTCATATGCTGTGCTGTATTAGTATAAGCTTTTATCAGAGAATGTTGGAATTCTTTTGCTATTGGATGATTTTTTGATAACTTCTTCAGGAGAGTGGAAGCTTCTGCAGCAGTAAATATTACTTTGCTAGGTACATGGAATTCTGGATTTGTGACATCAACCTTTAATAAATCATTATAAGATGTGCACTCTATATTTTCTGGCTTCATAAAAAAAAGAGAAAAATTTTGCCATCAATTTATAAATACTGGAATGTATTAAATGAAACATTTTTTTTTGTTTCAAATAATTTAATATATGTGTACTGGTAATACTGCTGAATGTACACCCACCTATGGTCTTATATGCTTTATTGCATATAATGCCATATGCAATAAAGTTTTGTTTTGCATAACAAATAAACCATTTAGTATTCTTTTTTTCCGAGCTAAAGTATCCTTTATGAGTTGGTGGGAATACAAGCAAGAATACACCCCTTCAACAATTTTTTTCTGAGCTGCAGAAATATTTCTTTTATGGTATACAGTTTCAACATAAGAAAAATAATCCCCTTTATCAGTTTTATCCAAGTAGTGAAAATAAAATGCAATAAGAGCATCCCACAGATCTTTGATTCTTTCTAAAACACATAAAATGTACACCCACCTATGGTCTGGTCTCTTCAAGGGCTTAAGTTTTTTAATGGCAAGGGATTCACAGATTTTGAAAAAAATTTCTCTTTTACTGCAGCTTTTCATATCAAAATAGATGTCATCAAACAAATATTCTAAGTATCTATCAAAACATGAAGCAAATTTTTTTGCACAGTTATTAGCTGTGTGACATGTGTCACCATCAATATCTAATAAGTGGGGTGCTTTGTTTGATCGTAGTCTGGTTTCAACACCCTTTTTTTTTCCCAAGCATGGTGTTACATGAGTCCATTAATACACTAATTAAGTTTGCCCATGGAATATTATTATCTTCAATAGTATTAACAACTGCTTTAAAAACAGCTTCTGAATTGCAAGATTTCATCTTTAGAGATGCAAAATGATGAACTACAACTTCATTTTGATTGTTGTCATAAAACTGCACCAATATTGCCAGTATACTTTCTTGAGCATTGCTAGTACTTTCATCCAAATTTAGAGAAAATGGAGTCTCCTTTAAAGTTTTAATGATATTTTCCTTAATAGTTTTTGCGAGCCCATATTTCATCTTATAACATGCAGTAGCCCTGGACATTTCCAACGAGTTTAGTGCCGTCTGACCGCGGCTCAACTGTTTGCAGAGTTCAATTAAATTGGGAACTACATTGAAAGAAAGAGAATTCTCGGCGATAAACGAAGTTATTAATACCTCTTGGCGTGCTTTTCTTGTCACTATATCCAATGGCCGAGCATCAGTCTCCAGTAAGTCATCAGTATTTTTTGAATTAGCATAATTACTTAAAGTCATTGAATGTCTAATGCACTTTGAATATTGAATGTGCGTCACAGTTTTAGAATGATTTGTGAAAGCCTTGAATCTTTCCCTACCATACTTCAGCAGTGAGTTACAAAAAACACAATATGCTTGTCCAGCAACATTTATTTTCTTGCACCATGTGCCGATGGTATCCCCATTACCATCTCTCCTTTCAATCCAATTCCACCTAAATGCATTTCGGACACCTTCTTCTAATTGTATAATATAACTATTTATATCGAGAAATTTCATAGTGAAATTCTCTTCCGTACATAAATAAAAAAAATATTTAAATAAACGAAACGAAAAATTTACACGTGTATCAATAAATGAAACGAAAATTTTACACAGCGGAGAAAAAAAAGTTGCGAAGCGATCAATGACAAATAGCTAATAAGGCCAAAAATCCCCCTTCTCTACTTATTGGCGCCTGCCAGGAGAGATAAGACATTTGACCCCAGAGTCACGTGATCGCACATCTGGTCGAAGTCTCTCCCTTTTTTTTCTGCCGCGCCTACTTGCCGAAAGGAATCCAGTAGAGAATGTCCGAGAACCGGGGGAATGAGTCATAACTCGCAATAAGGAAAGAACAAAAAATAAATTTTTTTCCTCCTTTTCACGCATTATCACTACCTTTGGAGAAAGAAAGGAAAAGTTTTCACCACACACACTGACCTTGCGTTTTCTGCTTTCAAAGCAAACAAAATTACTCAGAGCAAAATAAATAATTCATTATTCCTACTTCCTTTTGAACGACGATCCCCGGAATTTCCGGGTATCGAAGTTCAAAATCCCCGGAATTCCGGGGTTTCCCCGGAGCACAAACACCCGTTATCAGTAAAAAATTTATTGATAAAAATTTGAATTACATCAAATTTATCTGAATTAGAAAAAAAGAAAAAGCTTGTTTGGAAATACAGGCAGTTGAATAACAAAATTTTCGATGGTGGAAGGAATTACAATAAATTGATTTTTAGTAAGTATACATACCCTACAGTTTTCCTTTTTTGCCTGTGATAGCAACCCTTCTAAACATGTAATTCTATTGTCTCGGTTATGTATTTCACTTTGCAACTGTTGTTGCTTATTTTCAAAGTCTTTACAAATATCAGCTAATGACTGTAACTCTCGTTGAGATGCAATTGTTTGTTGCTTTTCATTTTCGACCTGAAATTAAAAGAAAAACAATAATTGCGAATGTATTTTTTGAAAAAATCATTACTTCATTGACTTTTGAAGGATAAAAAAGGCATTAAAGAGTTTAGAGTAGAAAATATCATTCATATGTTTAAGATTAATCATTTAAAATGAGAATATATATTATCAGAAGTTTTGTTTCAATAATATTAACAAAAATATGATAGCTACAAGTCAGGCTGAATAGTCAAATTTTACATTAAAAAAATAAGTTGTTTATAGGCATCTTTGTAGAAAAAAAAAAATAATAATAAGGACCAACATTAACATAATAGTTCCGATTATGGAACTAAGTTACAATGAATTTCACTAAAACGACCAAAAAAATAAACAGCTCAATTTTTAAAAATAGAAACAGAATACCACCAGTAATTACTGCATATTTTTCATGAATGTTATCTAAAATGATTTTCAGCAATTACTCAAGAAAATTTAATTCAAGGACTTTCAATCCAAATCTGAAAAACTTTATTTATATTACAGTCTGTATTTAGAAGAAAAGTATTACATTGCCATTTCAATTTCTTAAAAAGGTTAAGAACATAATTAAATAAATCTGGAGTTAATAAATCATGTGAAATTTAACAAAAGTTTTGTTTCTTTTTAAAAATTTCACAATCTAACTCTTTCTACTGTCCACATTTTTTTTTTTTTTTTACAAATATTGTTTTGCAACTGATTAAATTTTTTTTTTAACAGTGAAAACTCACTGGTTTAATCAGCTTGTTGAGCAAGTTCAATAGTATTGCATTCAATTTAGCAATTTCCTTTTTTAAGATAGATTTATTTTTCTTTGAGGAGATTAACAAATCAGATTATGTATTTTCTTTAGCTCTTTGTTCCTCCAAAGATAGATAATTTGAATGAACTGTTGGTGCTGATATTCTCAATTATTTATCAATAAAACTCAACAAAAATTCCTTTCATAAAAATATATTTATAAATTAGAAGAACAATCTTGCTTTTACTGATTTTCAGATTACTTCTAATTTATCTTTAAATGTGTTGGGAGAAGAGAAGAATAAATGACTATATATATTATTTAATTTAATTTTAACTTCCAATTTTTTGTCCTAAATTAGTCCATGTAACTTTATTCTAAAATTTTCTCTTGCTTCTTAATTCAAACCCAACTCTTTTTTTTATTATTTAACTATCACCAACACATGCTCTTAAAATTGCCTTTTTCTCAAATAGCAAGTGAAGGACAAATATCCCTGATGCCTCTGCAATTGTTTAAAAAATACCCGTGATTCCCTTTTATAAGCTGGCATATGTCAAAGATATCTCTATCAGACTCTTGTAATAAAACTACTAAAGGGGTAAATTCAGTTATTTTCACTCTTGTATTCTAGAAAAAATTAGCATATTTTGCCTTTGTCCTCGTGTAAAATTTATGCCATGATGAAATAAACAGTTAATTCAAGATGTTTCTTCCTCACTCAATCAGTCAAAATTATGCTTGGATATTAATTTCGCAATACTATTCATTTACTAAATAAAGTGTATATGACATTTTGCAATTATTATGACTTGTCAGAGTGTTAGTCAATGACATCAGATGGTTTATAAAAAAAAATATAAAATTATTTAGAAAATCAAAACTTAAAAGGCATTAGAATAGCAGAAAGGCATTAGAATAGTAACATAGTGGTAATGTCTAAACTTAGCACTGGAAAGCTCCGGAATTGAAAAAGGATTCCAACAAAAAACTGCTATGTAAAACAATTAAATTATGTTATTTAACATACATCTGGCTTATTCTTTTGAAAGGAAAATTTGTGGATTTGTGCTACTTCAAAAAAAAACAGTTAACTGGCTTTAATGACAACTACTGAAAAATTTAAGAATCATTGACAATGCTGGCAAATGAAATACGGTTATGATAGATATTTATAATAAATACTGAGACAGGAAGTTCAAATAGATAGCCTTATATATTTTATATATAAATGAATACTTATAAAAAATATTTTATTATTACACTTTCAGTCAACAGAAGTGAATTTCAGAATGGAAAATGAAAAACCAATTAATGACAAGAAAGTATAAATTAAGTAATCGAAGATAAGCTATTTTATTAGTATGAGAAATTTGCGATAAATAATGAAATCATTAAGATTAAATGAAATTCTCATTCAAAATGGTAGCAGATAAATGTAATGTTGTTTTTTAATTCTTGGATTAATATTTTCTTTAAATTTGAATCAAAACTCAGTTAAACTTTTAAATACAAAATTATAAAAAATTGTTACTTCTGCTTAAAAGCTGGAGATTAAAATTTTAATAGTTATTATAAGTAGTTTTATTATCCTGCTTCACAGATTAAATAACAAACAAAAAGATATACAAATATAAATAAGAATATTTGAAAAAATATGCACATACTGAATCATAATTCATTTTTAAACATATCTTTTAGTGTAAAGAAAATAATTTTAAAAAATATTGCTTGAATTCTAAAATGATTCTTTTAATACCTTATGCTTTTCTTTTTCCAAAGCTAGCTCCAGACATTCACACTGCAACTGTTTTTGCTGTCTTTCTTTCTGCAGTCTTCCAATTTTTTCTTCCATTGCATTTATTTTCTGAATAGCTAATGGTGGAAGCTCTTGCTTCCATTGTGAGGAAGCCCAATCCATGCTTCCTAAACTAAAAGAAAAACAAAAAAAAAAAAATTAAGTTACTATCAAATCAAATGGAAACAACAAAGAAATACTTTTATAAATAACAGTTTCACAAATAAATAATGCATCACAAATTCTCAACCATCTAACTTCATTTAAAAAACTCTGCAGCTAAATGAGATCTTTTCTGTGTTAAAACATTGCAAGCAAGCATCTGTTACAATCAGTCTGGTAGAGAAGAATGAATGCCTTATTTTCCTAACATTGACCAAAATAGAGATGAAAAGGGAGATGGTCTTTTCTTTGCCCAACTACTTCATCATGAATTGAGGATCATTTCAAAAACAAAGCTTTTACTTTCAAATTGACATTTTTCACATTACAGTAATTATTTGTTAATGAACAGTACAATAAATTTTTATAAAAATAAACACACACGTTTACATTTTGTTTGGTATTGAAATAACTACAAATTCAGTTCTTTCAACATAAAAATTGTTCTTTCTTTTGCAAATTCCATGCATTGTCATAATTAGCACATTTTGTCATTTAGTTATGATGCAGGTTATAAATATCATGTAAAATTTATTTTGTTTACTGGTTTACTATCATATGGCACATATCATTCTGTTTTTTTTTTTTATTTGAAGCCAAAGCAATGGCTCATAATATATATATATTAACTTTGGTAATGATAAAAAGCCTTTTGCTGATGTTTTTATTTACTGAGCTCTAATATCCAATCAGCTAAGTTATTTTTTCATCAAAAATTGAATATTCTTATTATTAAATGTAAATAATTTTATTCTTCTTATAATTAAATTTCATAATAAAACTTAAAATGGATACATTTTTATTCTTAGATTTTTTCTTCTTCTTAAGATACAAGTATAGCCTTCATAAATTATTAATCTGTGGTAACAAGTTAGAAACTGGAATTAATAGGGTTTTACAACTAAAACATATCCATACAATTCAAAAACAAATTGTATGATGACAGCAATTACATAAAAATAAACTATTCTTATTTCTTGAAAATCATAGATTAGATTTAAGGTTTTCAAATATAGTTAAAATCAGTTTTAATTATATTATATAAAATGTCATTATTTACTAATTATTCTGTTTCTTAATAATAATCTGTTTAAATTACTGTTTTTACTTTTGAATTTTGAGGGAGAGGGGTGAGATACTTAAGGTTTCTGATCAGAGACCTAATCAGAAAGAGATTCCCAAATTTTATTATTAATGTCAGTTTTTTAAAGACATGTATTTATAGATACATAATAAAAAATCTGGCTTGGAAAATTTTTATAGTTAAAAGTTCTCTGAAACAATTCATTTATTACATTACGTAGTATTGCTCCCAAGCTGATGTCATCAATGTATTCACTCTCAATAAATCTAGTCAAGTTTCAATCTTTTTTTTTTTTTCTTTCCCATTCTAAAAACAAATAGAAAAATTTATTTGCTTCATATGCAAAGATTTGTTAAATACTTTCATAAAACATTAAAATCAACTAGGCATTTAAATAAAATGCATGTAGCACTGCAAAATTAATTTTAAACATTTTGTTGTCTTGCAGAAATATTTCAGCAATCTTGTTAATCATGGGAATAAGCTTAAATTCTCTTTGTAGGATTATACAAATAACTCTCCACATACTTCCAAAATCATTTCAGTTCTGCATTAAATTCATAATGGCATAATGAAATCTTATCTTCTTCTCTTTTCTACAAAATTAAGCGAGAATAGCGGAATTCTTAACACAAAACCGTCACAAACAGGTTTTATCTTCTACCTCTATAGATAAAACTCACTTATTTCTTTAGGACCTAGGGCTATGAACAAAAAAACTTTTTTCAAGGCACCAAGTATGTCAAAATAAAAATCAAAGAGTTTTTAAAAACTATGATGATTTAGAATAAATATTCAATTCAAGAAACTAATACTATAGTTAATATCAACGTTAGTCAGAAGATCGACATGTATAAAAATGTATTTTAATTATATATTTAGTATTTTAATATCAAAAAGACTTATAAAAAACATTATACAGAAAAACCTACTATCTGCAAATGTATGTTTAGTATAAGATACATAATTTACATCAAACATTTTAGTTCAGTATTAGTATAAAATCAAGAAAAGCTTATCTCCTAATAATTTTTTATATATAAATATATTATGGTTTATAATATATCCATGTTATAAATAATATATAACTAATAATACAAAATATAAATCCTTTTAATGAATGATACAAAATTTAAATATTACAAATAAAAATTCTGAAGTAAATAAAATTATTTTAAATGATATTTCCAATTAACAGAAATCATTCTAATAATAACAGAAATCATTTAAATAAATCATTCTAATGAATAATACAAAATTTAAATATTACAAATAAAAATTCTGAAGTAAATAAAATTATTTTAAATAATATTTCCAATTGACAGAAATGGCTATTCTAATATTAAATTTTTCTGTGTAAGTAAATAGAGTACATAATTAATAAAAACTATGTGATTAATTACTAATAAACCTTCCTTTGTAGTGCTTGTGAGTAAAATTTAAAATCTAAACAATCTGAATTTCTCAGCATAAATATAATTTTAAATTTTATTTATTTAGATGGGATTTATCAAATTTCATTTAGAATATAAATAAAAAATTCAATCAATGTATTCTCTTCATATTGAATTAGCACAAATAAATAAAAAATAACTGAATTAATCATGTGAATTTAAATTAACATTAAAAAAATATTTATGATTATATATATAACAGTAAAAAACAAGGGAAAGTCTAAGAATTGAAACCACATAATATTTTAATATTGATTAAAATAATCGTTATCAAAAGAATTTTAAACCAAAATATGGTTTATTACCATATGTAACCGTAATTGTTTTCCTCAGCCCTCTAATGGTCGCTGCCATGAACAGTCAGTCCATGTTTTGGAAGTGTAAAGCATGATATAGTCCTAGAGTATTATTTTAATTCAAATATGTTAAATGTTATTGTCCTAAATAGTCTTGTTCCCATTTAAATCATGTCTTTTAATGTCATTAAATGTATTTTAACTTAAATGGCATGATTTATTGATTTTAATAGTCTACCCGGACAGAATTAAATTTTTGGTGCCCTTTCGATCACACATATATTTTTGTGTATAACCCAACACAGAATGTTTTGAATTTTGATAAAGATAAATTTAGAGGGTGAGCTTAAACATAGATTTGTTGATTCTACAAAAATATAGATACCTTTCCATTAACTGGACACAATTAATAAAATGCCATATATTAATAAATATAAAATTCATATTTCTGATGTTTAAACTTCTTGATTTTAAAAATATTAATTAAAAATAAAAAACATTATTTTGATGCAATGAGTAATTCTAATTGAGATTTACTCATTGCATTTACATTATTTTTCTTTCATTTTAAAAGTTATACCTTATTGCCATTTTATTGCATCTTCACAATAAAATATGTGATAGCGATGAAATTTTTTTCAGGAAAGTATCAAATAGAAAATCGCTAACTGAAAAATATCAAAACAAAAATAATTAGCATTTAAAAATAGCAATAAAATTTTTTAAATCAATGAATACAGTTGTCTGGCTTTTTCTTTTACAAAGATTTGATTGAAAATTATTCCATACATTTTACCCTTCTTGTCAATATGTTTAAACATCACAAGATTTTTTTTCTTCAATTTTTATTTAACTAACATATGGGTTTTAATTTTTTTAATAAATTACTTTCTCAGTTTATACATGAATCAGCTCATATTTGGTAAATAACTTTTCTTTGTCATTTCAAAATATCAATAACAGAAATATTAAATACTTTTTACAACACGATATCTTCTGAATACATATTAAAATTATCTTGGCTTCTATTCAACAATTCTCATAAAAATAATGATTGAAAAAAAATCTTGATTTCAATAGTAAAATCTTTGTGAGCTTCATTATATGATGTCCAGTTCCATTTCAATTTATGCTTCATTTTGAAGAAAGATATTCATTGAGGTAACCTAGCTCGGGTCGATCGTATTTTAGCCCACCTTTGGCGAATAATAAGAATTTTTTGGCGAAAGGTAAGAATTCTTTTTTCTTAACCATTTAATTCAAATTCCGATTTGGCGAGATTTCGAAAAGGTCGCCAGAGGTGGGCTAAAATAGGATTTTAAACTTAGCTCTAACAGTTTGAATAAATCCAGGATTTTAAAAATAAATAGGTAGCATAGTAACTGATGTCTCAAAGATACCCCTTACTATACAACTGCAAAAGTTAATTAATTCCTTGATTTTTCCCGAATATATACACAAATATGTGAATTGTTAAATTTATTACATTAACATTATTCATACTAGAAAGCCAAGGAAAGTCATTTTTTATAAATCTTTGTATTAGGCATTAAAAAGTTACATTGAATTTAAAAGCTGTTTAAATTTCCCATTCCTAATATTGAATACACACGTATTTCGACGAATTGGTGTTAAGAATTTTAAGTAGATTTCATTACTAACAATACATGATAAAGCGTACAAATTACACAAAAAAATATCATTTTATAGATAATTCTTCATTAAGCTAGGAAAAACTCTTTAAAAATTATGGGGATGGATGCTGAATCTTTAATTAAATGCATTTTTATTACCAGAAACAGTTTACCACATTACTCATGAGAAGAAAATAAGCTACAATTACTTCAAACACACACACACATATATAAATATGGTGATCTGATATTCATAATTCTTAGGTAAGAGCATGCATAATGTTTAATTAAAAGATAAGCTAGGAAATATAAGTGTATTTATAATTAAGTACTGCTTAACATACAAGTACTTACGTTTCTAATTAAGTTTTTTTTTAATACTCACGTTTGTTTTGATTAAAGAACTTCTTATATCATCAATAAACTTGTCTTTTTTTTCTTTAATATGTAATAGATAGTAATTTTTTTAAAAAATTTCATAGTATATGCAGGACAACGTACTGCCAAAAATTTAATTTTAAAAACGGTGACAACGAAATAGACTATGCTGATTGGCGGTTTTGGTTATAGCTGATTATTAACTGGTTTGTTTTCTTAATCTAAGCTTTTTTTTTTTCAGCAAATAAAGACTGAATGAAACTTAGTAATTATATTTTTTTTAAAATTGCTTCATAAACCATGTTTTTACTGCTTCAGGAAAATTATGA
Source organism: Argiope trifasciata (assembly GCA_026543055.1). Taxonomy (NCBI): domain Eukaryota; kingdom Metazoa; phylum Arthropoda; class Arachnida; order Araneae; family Araneidae; genus Argiope; species Argiope trifasciata. The sequence goes on from JAPMOQ010014769.1 coordinate 596,678, forward strand.
TAGAATAAATGGTTTCAAATACAATAAAAATAATTTATTTTCCTTAAATTTTTGGAGTTCTTTCATATTAATGATTCAAGAAAGAATTTTTTGTTTCATATTTTAACTCTTTTATTAGTACAGAATTTGTAAAAAATGATAAATTATTTTTACAAATTTCTCGAAGTAATATTTATCTTAAAAATTGGCATGGCAACGGTGAATTACGCGCCTGTTTTACTGGAAAATAAAATTTTTGTTCTTACTTCATTTGTCTGTGGCTATTGTTGTCGCTGTCAAGTAAATGTGATATTTTTGTGTGTTTGTCTAATAATTGTTAGAATCCTTTAAACTCCAAAACCGTTCTCTTAGTATTTCTTATAAAATCATAATATGGCTGCCACTAAGAGAAAATTGACTGAAGATTACCTAGATCCGTATGTATGTAATGCCAATGAAGTTATAAATTTCAAATTTGTAACTTCTGCTGAAGATATTGATGATGACAGTAAAAACTTTAAACCAGAATACACGCACCAGTTTTTTGGTGATAGTGAGAATATATTTGGCTACATTGGTTTGCGTGTGAAAATGATTTATTCTGCATGCCAACTTTCGCCGTTATTTTTGATGACTTACAGAGAGAAAGCCAAACCGTCCAAAACTGGTGGTGTAGAACCCGACAATGTGTATAAGATCATTTGCAATAAACAGGAATTAGAACCGTCTAGAGATTTGGATGCGTTTAAAGAATCGTTGAGTAAAGAATCAACTTTTCAACCTTATGGGGATATGCTTAGCACTTTCTCTATTGAAAACGGCGGGAAAAAAGAAACCTACGGTATCTATAGAGCCAATTGTAATACACCAGGTTTTTTAGAATATCATCAACGGATGCAAACTCTTATTTTATGGTTTATAGATGCAGCTTCATATATTGATGAAACTGATGAGCGGTGGGATTATTTTGTTTTGCACCGGCATATTACAGATGGAAACGCCAAATTGTTCCCATTTGCTGGTTTTGCTACTGTATATCGTTATTATGCTTACCCTCTTAATATTCGCCCTAGAATAAGTCAGATGCTAGTGTTACCTCCTTATCAAAAATGTGGATTAGGAACAAAATTGTTGGAAAATATTTGCGATTGGTATGTAAAAGATCCTGAAGTTTTGGATGTTACTGTTGAGGATCCATCAGAAGAATTTGTTAGAATTAGAGATTTTATTGATTGTAAAAGGTGTGAACCACTTTCAAGTTTCTCTAAAGAAAATTTATTTAAAGGTTTTTCTGCTGACATGGCAGAAGAAGCAAGAAAAAAATTTAAAATTAATAAAAAGCAAGCTAGGAGAGTTTATGAAATATTACGTTTAAAAAACACAAATGTGGAAAATCCAGATGAGTATCGAGCATATAGATTGGATGTTAAGAACCGTTTAAATATTCCTTTTCAACGTGAAAAATTAGATTTGGAAAAATTGCAGAAAAATCTCACCCCTGATGAATTGAAAGCTGCTGCGAATCCTATACCTCGTGAACAAAGAATAGAGCAGCTTGATCACATGTATACGGAACTGGAAGAAAAGTACAGAAACATTCTTGACAGATTAAAGGAAGAATGTGAGTGAAATTTTGTGCCATCTTTTCAAGTTAAATTAAAAGAAATCATCATCAATATGTTACTTAATTTTCAAATCCACATTGGTTCTAGAGATCATTAAAGAAAAAAATTCTGAGCACAGAGTGCTTCATTAATGAATGTATGTCATCTCTAAAAGTATACTTTTTTACTTTGAAGACTTTCTGTACTATAAAATTCATAAATATATGCATTTTACTAAATTTTTAAATTGTCAATTTTATGTAATAAAGAGTTTGAAAATTAGAATATCTAGAAGTTATAAATATTGTATACCTTATTTTTCCAGGTATTTTAGAAATGACTTAAGTATATTAATAATAGATAAAATAATTTTACTTACATTTAATCAAAATAAGGAATTTTTTCTTGTCACAAAAAAACATTAGCATTTTCACATGTATAAATGTTGAATTTCCTGTGCGTATGCTTTAATAATTAATGCTACTTAAGTACATTTAATAAAATGAAACAAGTTCTCCATTAGTATTAAATTGATGAGTTTTTAATTTCTCTTTTTTAAAATAAAATGTTTGTATCTATATATTGTCTTTTTATTTTGATTGTCGTTATATGTTTATTTTTATAGGAGTGGTTAGTATTTCTTCTAAAGATTAATATCAAAATTACATATCAATATTTATATTTCATATTTATTCTGTTTTTGTACTTTATTGGTGTAAATTTGAATTGATTTTAAATTGCATTTGAATATGTTGGTTTATTCTCAACATATTTCCAATTTTACTAATAATGGAATTTTTATGATCATTATTTCAGAACTTGTGCATCAATATTTAAATCTTTATGAATCTTGGAAGTTTTGTTTCATCATATTTATGGGCAATTAGCATTTTTGGAACTAAATATTTTGTATATGCATTTATATTAATTTCATTTTCTCATTTATCAATGGAAGTTAAATACAGTAGTATAACAAAATAAACAGTTTATTACAAATTTATGTCCAAAAATAAGAATTGGTTAAATATGTATAAATATAGTTAATTTCTTTTGCATTTGTTGTGGATTCCTAATTTGATTTACAAGCTTAAATGCAATCAGTTAATAAATATACTAAAATATGAACATTATATTTCGTCTTATTTCACTAAATCTTATTGTTCTGTATATTAATATTAAATTTTATTTGTCAAAGATAAACTGATATTAAATTTTGGAAAAAATAGTATTTACATTTTAATATCAGTTGCTTTTGTCCACCAGTTGGTTTGATGGCATTAAATGTTTAATAATCAATATATATATATCAAACTTATTTTTTAGACGTTTAACTTTATTTCTTACAACTTGTAAAATAATTATTGTTAAAATGTATTTTATATGTCAATTTAAAATGTAAATCTTTATTTTTTCAAGTATTATAGAACTTGTTGGTGATTTTTTAAAGTTGTCTTTGCTGTGTAAAGTCACATAAAATTGGTCTATGGTGAGTGACCATCAGTTTTATTGGCGATATTTGCTACATTTAATTTCAGTTAAATACTTAAATATAATTTCATGTTTATGGCCCTTGCAAATTTTCAAGAGCTACTTTTGTAGTATTCGTGAAACTTTGATCTTTGTGAACCCGGCAAAAATTAAGAACTTCGTGTCCGGAGCATATGCTGGAGAATATACCTTCATTCTTTTTCTATTAAAAAGTAATAAAATTTTTTTTTCGTATTCTCTTTTTATTGTGTACATGTACCTAACCAATGGAAACCAGTCAGCCTACAGCTTCTAAAATCATCACAAAAAAAATTTTGTAGGTCAGTTTAAAGTATAAACATTTATTCTTTCCAAGATGCTGTTTCAAAATATTGTAGCTATATTGTTTAATTTCCATAGATTTTTATATCTTTCTATTAATATAAGATTATGTGACATTGCTGAGACCTTTTCCTTACGAAAGAGGTGTAGTTGCATTTTGCGATCACATGGCCACTGTTAATTTACCTGGATTATAGGTTTATGCTTAATTTTATTTGAATTATATAAACATGGTTTTTCAAAAATTATCAGAGTTATAGCCATGTTATTTTAATTGTTTTGCATTTATTCTGTTCATTGTGTATATGAGCTTTGTTAATGTAATCTCATATCACAGCACTATTAAAAACACAAATGTCCAGATTTCATAGTATTGTACCTTCCCCTCCCCCCTCATTCATCTTATAAACTACACAGATTTTAAACAAATTTTTTCTTTGATCTCAACACTGGAAGAAAATTATGCAATGAGATAGCTCATAAAACTATGAAAACAGTTTGAACCTCAGGACCACAATGTAATCTGTTGTTGGAAATTATGCTTAAAAAATTGCAAAATTCAGGGAAAATAAATTAATATCATTAGATACAAATTTTTTTTAAATTTAGATGCATCTTAAAATTTGTTATTGGAAGTTTCACACTTTGGAATTGTTTTTGAAGTTATATTTTATTAATTGAAATTGGTTTAAAGTTGTTCTGAGGTGCACATTCCCATCTGTCAAAGCATAAATGTGCCAAATTTTGTAACTGTATGTCAAATGGTCTATAGAGCACAATACTCGCATTTTATCTTAATTATTAGAATAGATATTAGGGAATCAAAAATATTTCTTTACATAGGATTCACAGGGCAGAGGATCAAATTTTGTAATTCATCAGAACAGATATTGACTCAGGTTACATAAAATATAATTATTTACTTCATTTGGACACTTTTTTTTTTTTTTTTTTTTGGCAATTGTGTGGCTATTACTAAAGATTTACGAATTAGTTGTTGGGCCCTATTTAGAGTAGATATCCTGTATATATTAAACAATGTTTGTTTTAAATAAAACTGATTATTAAGTTAATAATACATTCTGTAAATGATTATACAATTTTTTCTTATACTTAATTTTTAGAAAATATTTCATTTTATACTGATATATGCTGAAAATTATTCTTCTCTGATTTCATTTGCCGTGGTAGTTAACTGTTTAAGCTATTTTGCTGTATGTCTTTGAAATTGATTATGGAAATATTCCAAAATTCTGCTTAATTTATTATTTTTTTTAAGCATGAGGTGCACATTTCCACCTTTCAAAGTATATACATGTACAAAGTACATGTATGTGCCAAGTTTAGTAGCTCTAGATCGAATATTCTCTTCTTTAGAGCCAGAATATACACACATTTATCTCTAAATAGATTTCTTGAATATTAAAATTCTTTTTTTTTAATTCTTTCATTTTCAATTTATACGAAGTGAATGTAAATATTCATTAAGTTTCTGTCTCAGTTTTCTTGTAATATTCTTATCTGTCTAGTGAAGAAGGTGCATCTTGAGATTGTACTGTTACAAACTTTATTGAGCATGAAAATTTATTTCATTAGATGCTCTATTATGCAATGCATATCAAAATAATAGGCCCACCTATAAGAATAAAAGTTATAGTGAAAGAAAAAAAAAATTGTTATTTACAAAGTGCTATTTTGTTAACTTACTATATATAATAATGAAAAAAAAAAAAACTTAAACAATATGTAAAATAAAGGAATTATTTGGAAAACAAACTGTTTTAATTTTCACTTATTTTGAGCTTTTTTCAAGTTTGCTGTGCAGTGTACACTTTTCTTGTGACTATTCCCTACAAGATTCAAGTTAGGTTTGTATAGTTGTTAATTATTAATGTGTAATTTTGAATCAAGTGCCCCAATTGATGCAGGACAACTATTAATCCCTCTTTATTGCTTATTAATTTGGGTTTCTTGATTGCATTCAAAGATATTTGTTGTTTTCTAATTTTTAAACATGAAATTGATTCCATAGTAGAAATAATGGTTCCAGCATACATTCCTGTTGAAACGAATTAAAATTACCTACTTTACAGTAATATTATTGTCATGAAATTAGACCCTGGAGGAATTGTGATAATGACCAGTGCACCTTGAAGTTTATATTTTAAAATTATGTTCAAAATTTTTTAATTGAATTTTAGTGATTTTTCACACTTATTTCAACATAATATACTTTTAATAGTCATAAGGTAAAAAAAATTTGCATCGACAAAAAGGGCTAACAATTTTTACTCTAAAGGATTTTTTTAAACTTCTGCAGTTATTTAATGAATTTTAATATATTTTTTTAAAAATTGGTCATTTGCCCCGTAAAATTTGAAATTAAAATTTATGCATCCGGCATCCTATTTTATTTTTTAAGTGATACAGAATCTAAACAAGACTAACGGAAATACCTTCATTGGTTGATTTTTAATAAACCATTTTTCTGAGAAGTTCAAATATACATATTCACTGATACGGTCACTTTGATTCTTTGTTAATCCGGCAGCACATGTATATGATTATTTTTTACCCCCTCCCCCGTCTTTGTTGATCAAGTGGCTCTACATTATTAATAATTGTAAAAAATTTTGCTTAAACATTTTATTATTTGTACTCATCTCTTCCCATGCTTCCCCAGGAAAAATATTCAAACATTGATTTATATATATATATATCACTGTTTTTACTATTTTAGAAGCCTTAAATTGTGCAATGCATTTCCTTAATTTTTTACCCATTAATTTGTACTTTCAATCATATGATAGGAATGTCGACATTATTTAATTCTGAAGCTGAAACTTTAATTGTAAAAAAGAAAAATTTCATTAAAAGCATATTTCATACTGCTAAATCCTATTTGTTCAAAAACAATGGGGGAAAGAATGAAACATTAATAGGAACAATGAAAATGATTTGAATTTACTTCAACAAAGAAATTTAATTCTACAAAACATGCGTAAAGTATTTTTAATTGATTTGAATAGAAAAAAATATTAAAAAGATAATGATTTGAATTGTAAAATCTTTTTTTTAATGTTTATGTAAAAATTATCATTGTGTCAAAATATTTTCAAGAGTTGTAGCAGGAAAAAGCCAAAAATCCACTTATTTTTTATTAATTAAGATCAAAATATTCTTGAAATGCGAATTTCTCTCCCTTCAAAATGACAAATTAAGCAACTATAATTCAAACGGCCTACCTGTAGATTGTCATCATAAAACACAAAAATCATTTATTAAAGAAAGAGTTACAAATAAAAACTTATCTCAAAATTTTAGTTAGTGCTGTAGCATCTAAATGATGACTTTCAAATTCTTACAAATATTATTTATGAGAAGTGTTATTAAAACCATTCTCCAAAAGAGTTTTTTGGGGGGACAGAAAATTTATTATTTTATCCTACTATTATATTTATCATTTTTATTAAAATTTCTCCCTGCAAAGGGATAGTAGGATAAAATAATAATCTTCAATAAACCTTATAAATATTAAAATAGCTGAAAGAAATTACTAATTATTATGAAAATAAAAGTCTTTAAGTTTGGGTTTTTTTTTTTTTTTTGTTTTTTTTTAAACTTAATTATGAAAATCAAGAGCTGTAAAGTACGCAATTTGATAATTCAGTCAAATTTGTTTGAAATGAAATAATTTAACTGTGACTATAACTTTTTATATATTCCTTGAAGTAATGATTATTGGAGGATACATAGATAAATATTTTCACGTGATAATTTTTCTGTATTGTGTAAGTATTTCCATTTCTACATTTTACCATTTTAAATTTCTATTTTCGAATAAATCGCCACATAAAAAAATCTGTTCATACCTATTTAAAAAATGGAAAGTTAGCTGCATAGTGATATCAGTTCTATTGTCATGCAAATTTTCTCTAATTTTTAATCAGTTTTCAAAGTTAATTTAAGCAAAAATTGTGCGGTGATATCGAAATGTAAAAACTAGTTCACACTATAATCACGTATATCAAGCACAAATTTCTGCCGATGTTAATATTGAATTGCTTTCCAATTTTTTAATTCATAGGGAGAGAAAACATGCATATGCTGAAATCAAACACTGTCTTCTGAAATTATTGCAACATTCTTCAACTGTTTGAACCGTTCTAGAGTCATGTTTTTTCTTTTGATTAAAAAATTGTAACCTGTTCAGTTAACATTATCAAATTCTTTTGCGGAGTTTCTATTAAATAAAGTTTTCTCCATGAGCCTCCCTACCTTTTAAAATTTATGTATTCTTCTTACATCTACAAATCATCACATTTTATTTAGGTAGTTTGAAGTTTTTCTCTACAGTCGAAATCGTCCATGTAATTGCACATGTTCTGCATTTTCTTTCAACATTATTAGGACCAGAAGTTAAGAAGTACGAGTTTAAATTCGCCGTGAACAATCCCTAAAGTCAACAATTATCATCTCTCTTTATTATTATTTTTTCCAAGTTGAGTTCATAAAATAAAATTTTATATTAGTTTTAATTGCATTGTTATGTGCCACATGGCAAAACTAAAGCTTTCGTTTATCCCAAAGCTTTAGTGTAGTAATGATCTAATTATTGTATTTAAGAATCTTGAAGGGTCGATTGTATCTAAAGCTGTTAAGCGATGATTTTTTTTTTTTTTTTTGCTTAATTTTCAAACGAATTAATGAAGATAGGGCCTCGACTACTACGGCTAGTATAATGTAATATAAAAATTATACTTGTATGAAATATTATAAATGATCAAGAACTAAAATAATATTCTGAACTTTAATAGCGGAATGGGAAGAAGAAATTTATCTTTAAAAATAATCGGGTGTGGAAATATGCGAATATATTATTATCTAATGCAAGTATCCGGTATATTACAAACTTAAAGCAATAATTTACCTCACCTATTAAGTAAAACTGCGTATAGTGTTCGAAAATTCATGCAATATAATATATAATTTTGTTAGATCTCATCACACAAGGAAATAGTTTTTGGGGCGCCATCCCCGATCGACTGATGCTTGAAAGCTGTGCTACTTCGTTTGATCATGAGTGAGGAAGGTCTGGGAATGAGTTAGGTGACTGATTTTGGATGTTTTCTTGAGGGCCAGTGCAGCTGCACTTCTACTCAGTCTGATATATTAACAGAGGTAAGGGGAACCCTGAGAAAAGCTGCTATTTAAAAAAGCGAATTGGATTTGGCCAAAGGGCCGCGTGAAATGGATGTTATAGGATGGTGCTTAAGGGTGCCGTATACACGCCACCTACAATTTTCAAGCGTAATGTTATCCTATGGAGAAAATGCTAAGCTCTTTTTCCATTAGATATTAAGGTTTCTGTTTTATGAAATCAACTGCAATTGATAGAAGGAATAAAAACACAGGTTTCTATGAAAGGAATTTTTTCTCGGACTTTCCAAAGTATTTTTTAAATATTTATTGAAATATCGCATAATTTCGACTGCACCATTTAAACATTTTTATTAAAAAATCTATCATAAATAAAATAAAAGTAGCTTCTATGATACATTCGTTTGGGTATCTTCTTTCCGATGCATATTAAAAAAAATTTTTTTTAATGTATAAAAACAGTATTTTAGACTTGAATTGGAAAAATAGATTACACTTTCCCCCCAATGCTCCTTTAACTCCACCCTTTCGCGGAGGAATACACTATAACCCCTCCCTTTACCCTCTGATTGTTTATGACTTTTCTTATCTGGTTTTCACTACGTCTTCCCCTCAACATTTTCTTTCTATCTTTTTTTATTTTTATTTTGTTTACCATCACAGCTGTGGTCATCTGCGCAGGGGATGGGCTGATTGGTAATGATGAGATTGTTGAAGTAAAATACCCAACATCCTATAGAAATATTTCTCCAGAGGAGGCAATAAAAGAAAAAAAAAAAATCCATTTTGGAAATTAAACAAAGATGGGAAAACAACTGTGAATAAGAACCACAAGTATTATTTTCAAGTGCAGGGTCAACTGCATATAACGCAAAGGTGCTTTTGTATATGTTCAATGTGGAAGGAGAAGGGGCAAAAAACAGAAAAAATAACTCGTGATGCTATATTTTGGCAACAAAAAATGGAGAAAAAATTGAGCTTCTTTTATTTTGACTGTTTATTGCCAGAACTTGTTGATCCAAGATATCTACGATCGATGAAAATTCGGGATCCATCAACTATTATAGAGGCCCAAAAGAAGAAAAAAAAGGACAAAACACTTTCAAACAAATAAGAGTGTTTCCAAAATTTTTTGTTCTCCGCACACTTTTATAACTATAATTTGTTTTCTTTTTTATAATTCGTTGCTACTTTGTCTACGATTTTTATCAATGTTTCATACATTTGATCTTGTACTTAACGCTCATCTTATTTATATATTTTGCAATAAAGGATAATAAATTTTATTCTTAATGGAAAAATTATATTGCTTTTATCGGAAAAATAATTACTGGAATTAAATTAATTTAAAGGGAGGTAAGATATAAGAAGATCTATATCCTCTTTTATTTACTAATATTTGAATATTCTCACATTTCTGAATACGTTTTCTTCAAAATCGCGGTCATCTATACTCATCTGTATCTAAATTACATTAGTTCCCTAAGCGATTTCGTTCTAAAAAAATTTTTTAAACCCGTCTAAAATGAGTATTTCTTGACTTTTTGAGGATCAACACAATTTAATAGCTTTATTTTATAATTCTGATTTTGCTAATATTTATCAAGTTACGGGCAACTCCGTGCAAAATCTGCTAATTACATTAGTGATTTGAGAGCTATTTTAGAAATCTTAAATAACGCTTTTAGAGAAATTTTCTTGCATCGTTATCATTAAATTAAAATTTCAACAGCAAAATGACAACAAAGCAATATATTTTTTTTTTAAAATGTATATTAGCATTTCTGTACCCATATATTTTACTTTTGATCTTTCGATCTATTCGTGTATTTACATTGGTTATATTTGGGCTTTGAGAAAATAATTGTTTAACAGAACAAGTAAAAACCAAGTATTACGAGCAGCTACCAAGTGACTGAAAAATGATAATTTTGATTAATTAAAAATGAAGTGAAATTTTGGCGTTTTACGTGATAATTTCCTAAAATTTTACAGCACAAAAAGTTTTTTCAACATTTTTAAATTCAAAGAATAACCCAATTAATAATGTCACTTTTTTGCTGCACATTTTTTTTTTCATATTTTTAATCTATATTAAAAAAATATTGTAAACGTATTTTTCTTTAATATATATTTAATTGCTGAAATGAAATCCAATTCTCTTTCATTGTTGCGACCAATATTTCTTTTAAACTTTTTTATGGTGAAATTATGAAAAAAACGGTTTATTTTTACATAATGCGTAGGCTTCGATATAAAAATATAATTTTAATATACTTTTTTAAACTTATACTTACAATTCAGGTTTCGTAAATATGCAACAGTGAAATTTTTATAAAGTGTATCCATTTTTAAATCCTGTGACTTTTTAATGTAATAAATTATTGGATGTATACGAATCAATGTTAGTGAAATTAATTATATTAGATGAGAATATAATCTGTAATGTGCATAAACAATGCTGAATGAGAAAGTTTTTGTATTAATTAAACTTTAAATACTTTCGTTTTTCCAAGTTCCCATTTTTGTGAGATTATTGAAAATTAGAAAGATGCCTAGGACAGAATGTGGAACAGTATAAGCCTTTTTTTAACCTAGTAGTAAATGTTGCATATCTATAGAATTTGAAGTTAAATATACTCTTGTGAGTAAGTGATCCAAAGCAAGCTGATTTTAGCAACCATAAATCTGGATTATAAAAATTAACTAAAAATAAGTTGATCACTTCTTTCATAAAAACTTTTTCTTATATGACAGAGATATAAGGTTTTTTAATGTGCATTGGCATTCATGTAACAATATATTTTACTATTTTTCTTCCAATTCAGGATTATATATGGATAATCATAATTTCTATTTTGAGCGGAGCAACATTCCTACCAAGTTATTTAATTGAATCTCATTAAACAATTTTCTTTTTAAATTTTAGTTACTTACAAATTTAAAAAAAAAACTGAGTCTTCAGAAATGCGGATAAGTTTTGACTTATTCTGAATATCAGAGAAAAAAAAGTTTGCTGTTTCTTTATTCTTTTCTTTGTTAAATATACGTGACCGTAATATATATATTATTACAAAGCCAAGATGAATTTTCATTTTGAAACATTCCAAAACCAGGAGACATTTAATCTAATATATGCAATTTCATTAATTATTTTTTCTTCCAATTTATGCTTATTATCATATTCAGTTGGTTGTATTCCACATAGGATGCTATTACTTACTTTTTCGAACATTATTTTAAATAATAGTTATTTTTTCTTTTCGATGTGTTTCAAATGACTCCTTTAATTAAAATTTAGGGCATTCTCTTTTTTGCGAAAATTAGGGAGAAATCAGTATTCTAGCTGCATAGAAATACCAGGTCATCTATCTATATCTATACTTATAATAAAGCTCAATGTGTGTTTGTGTGTGTTGACGCTCCACAGGCCAGACCGTTGGACCTACAGCTACCAAATTTGGTACATGTATATCTTGGAGGTCGGGAATGTGCACCTCGGAGCCCTTTTTCGAAATTTTAATTAGAATTTGAATTAATTAAAATTTAAGCGAAATTCCGAGGTTTTTCCGCTATCACTTTCAAAAATATTATCACACAAACATGGTTTTTACATCAATTTAAAGATTAAAAAATAAGCTATCCAATAGTATCAGTGTTTTAATGTACAACTTAAGCTTCTATTTTTAACGAATTTTTAAAGAAATATTTTAACCATGTTTTTTTACCACGTGACTGGATAAAATAAAAAAAAAACGAAAGTTCAAATTAAAAAGAAAACAACTATCATCGCAAATAAATCTAAAGAAATGCAATTTTCAGATCGTGACTGGATAAAATAAATATAAAATGTGATATTTTCTTTAAAAAATGCAAGGAAAAAGATTCTATGATCATTTGCAATATTTAAATCATTAATTCGATAAATTATCTTTATTTATACAAGATTGAATTTATACAGGATATGCATTCAAATTCCTTTCCAATGGCCAATTTGTAAAATATTAATAATATGCATATATATTGTTTAATGCTATTAATTTGATCTAAATGAAGTAAATAATTACATTTTATGTAGCTTGAGTCAAACAATGCATTTATGAATAATGAGTTTTAGATTTCTTCATACTTTGCTTTGTGAGCCATGTTTTACAAAATATTTTTATTAATATTTTAAATGAAAGTTGCTATATCAATCAGTCTTCTAAATCAACAATTAAAACTGACTGATTTATAAAATCAAAGAATATTATTAGGAAAACGTATTCTTTTAGACCTTTCCGTCCATCATCTTAAAGAAAATATTAATTTCAGGCCAATCAATGCTCGGAATTACTTCAAGGCTAATGAATATGTGATTTAATTGAAAATTTTAGAGCGCATTACTAATGGTGAACCAGCTGGTCGCCAAAGGTGGCTAGTATCAAATACGTAGCATGGGTTGGAAAATTCCCTTTTATTCGCTTCCTTTTTCATTCAAGCCTATTTAATATTTTTAAATAAATAATTTTAAAATATAAAATTTTGAAAATTAGGGATCTTTTCTTTAAATTCGCTGTTAGTACTAAATCTATTGAGAGCAAGGATTGAGCCCATTGTTTAGGGATGAGTTTGAGGTCTTACATTTACATAGGTACATAGATCTTCCCCAGTTCCCTTGGATTAAAAAATTAGCAATCACATTTATTGCTAAAAATGAAGTCTTGCTAAACGAAATACTATAAATATTAAATTATTCAATTACTCCTTCTAAATTACCGGATTCTCTAATCTTAATTAACAGAATTATGAAGAGCAATTAAATGTCTCAAAATCGAAGTACTTCAATAATTAATCAGTGATGTGTTCCATGTTCTAAAGTCCTCTTCACGCGGCCCTCAGAACGATTTTTCTCTGCAACTCAAAGGGTATATTTTCTAAACGAGTTTGGGTGGCTCAAAAACCCCTCTCGTGATGTACAAAGACAGTGTAGATTTTCAGAAGACCTCTTCAAAGAATAAGGGGAAGTTTTATTGGGGGCAGTTTGGTGGGTCGGTTGAGCTTCTGAATGCCACACTCCTACACAGCAATATCTTCTGGTGACTAGGAATTCTTTTCTTATTAGGTGTTATTCGGCTTGTCAATCAAACCTTCCTTTGTTAGTTTGGTAAACGCCTCATTTCCCCCATCGATAGGTGGCGCTTTCGTCGACATCAGGTTTTGTTCTCTGTATATGGCACTCTTAAGCGTGAGTAGATAAATCGGCGGCAGGTAGAAAGAATATCAGCATGTAAGTGTAAAAGAGGTTATTAAGGCGGCTTGAGAGGAAGAGACCATTTTGTGGTGGCGTATGGGAAGTTATATTTTCTCTCACAGATGGCATAGGAAGTTTGGATGACTATTGTGGGGTTTGGATGATTCTTGAGGCTAGTGAAGAAGTTTCTGGAGAGTTTGGTGATGAAGGTTTCGATGACTTCAATTTTTAGATCCTTGTGGATGACTTCGTTCCTGGCGTACCAGGGCGCGTTAGTGATAATCCTTAGAATTTTGTTCTGGAGGACTTGAATTTTATTTCTGTGCGTTTTGGCAGCGAGACCCCAAATTTGGGCTGCATAGGTGAGTATGGGCCTAATTACTTGTTTATACAGTCTGACTTTGTTATTGAGCGAGAGAGGCGAGTGTCGTCCAATAAGGGGGATGAGTTGGTGGATTTTTGCCCAGGACTTGTCGGAGTTGTAATTCACATGGTTTTTGAAGATAAGTTTAGAATTCAGGATGAGGCCTAGATATTTCACTTCCGTGTCCCAAGAGAGGAGGTCTTCAAAGAATGAGAGTTGCCGAATTGGTTTCCTGGGGTGAACTTTGCGGAAAATGATAGCATGAGTCTTGTCAGTGTTGCTGGATACACGCCATTGAGTGCACCACTCTTCTATTTCAGTTAGGGTTTTTTGGAGCGTTTTGGAAACAAAGTTGGTAGTGCTGCCTTGGATGAGGATAGCAGTATCATCGGCAAACATACAATTAATAATGGGGTCAGATTTTGGGAAGTCAGCGTTGAAAATGCAATATATGAGTGGACTAAGAGCGCTGCCCTGGGGCGTGCCAGCTTGGATTTTACCTTCTGCTGATAGGGTTTGTTGGACTTTGACATGAAAGGTGCGATTGGTGAGGAAATTATTGATAAGGGCTATGAGGTAATGAGGAAATTTGAATTTGATCAATTTATAGATGAGGCCCTGGTGCCACATTCTGTCGAACGCTTTTCTGACGTCCAAGAAGACGCCTCCTGTGATGATCTTGGCATTGAAGCCTTCCGTGATGGTATTGACCACTCTAAGCAGTTGGTGGACACAGCTGTGGGATTTTCGGAACCCGTACTGTTCGTTGGGGATGATGGTGTTGTCTTCACAGAAGCGAGCAAGTCTGGACAGTATTATCTTCTCGAAAATTTTACCGATGTTGCTTAAAAAGCTGATAGGGCGATAGGAGTTTGGAAGCTTGTGATTTTGATTTGGTTTTGGAAACATGAGGACGTGGGCTTTTTTCCAAGAAGACGGGAAGTAGTTCAATTGAAGGCATTTGTTGTAAATTTTGGTGAGGTGAGTGATGGTATATGGGGTAGACATTTTGATGGCCTTGTTGGGGATTCCGTCTGGGCCTGTGGCTTTCTTTGTTTTGACTTTCTTAATGAATTCCACGACTTCAGCTGGTGATGTGAGCTTCGGTTGTGCAGGTGTTGAGTTGGATTGGAAGTAGTAATTGACTGAGCTGTTGATAAATTTAATTTGTTTGTTGCAGTAAGGTTCCGGGTTAACTTGAAATGAGTTTTCCAGCGAGTGCAAAAAGGCATTAGCTTTACCTAGTGGGGTATATTTGAGGCCATCAGTATCAAGAATTGGAGGGAGAGGAATAAATTTTTTGGTAAGTTTTCTATTGAAGTCGAAAAGAGAGTTGTCATCAGAGCTGAGGCTTTCGAGAAGTTCCTGCCAGATCTGGTTGTCATATTCGAATATGTCGTCCTTAATTTCATTTTGGAGTTTGTTGAAGAGCATCTTATAAGGAGGGTAGAAGGTGACTTGCCACAGCTTGCGCCATCTATTCTTGAGCTTGATTTTTTCCAGGATTGCGGGAGGGAGTTTACGGGTGTGGCCTTTGGTGGTTTTGGCGGTGGAAGCTTCGTTGATGGCTGAGACGATGGAGAAGGTAAATTTAGTGATGGCCGCATCAACATCTTGAACTGAAGTGATGGAAGGGTTTCCTGGTATACTCTTTTGAATGATGTTGGAGAAGGTGGACCAGTTCGTGGTTTTAATAGTTTTAGCTATTGTGGCAAGATTGATGTTGATGTTAATTTCAAAAAGAACAGGATTATGATCACTTGAAAGCTCATTCAGGGAGGTAGCAGTTCCAGGGGAGATGTTACTCATAATGCCAAAGTCGAGCGTACTAGAATATGGAGCGTTAATAGGAAAGTGCGTGGGGTCAGGTGGAGCTATGATAAAATAGTTGTTGCAAGCAATGAAGTTATGGAGGATAGTGCCATTTTCGTTTGGGTGTCCGGAGCTCCAAGAGGAGTGCTTTGCATTGAAGTCACCAATGGCGATGCTTTTGTTGGTTTGGTTGAGGATGCGCTGGAGTTCTAGGGTATCAAATTTCCCATGAGGAGGGCGATAGATGCTGGCAACAGTAAGATGGGAGCCGTCAGGAAGGTCTAAGGAGATAGAAGTATTTTCGAAGCTGGACGAAGCAATTGGAGTAGGATGATGGGGGATGGAGTTTTTGATTAGGATGGCCATGAGTTAGGTGGTCGAGGACTACGGTATAAGCTGGATTCATGGAGAGAGCTGGTTGACCAATCAGGAGCTTGGGTTCTGAGAGTGGTAGGATAGGAAAATCTTTCCGCTTGCTATAGAGTGGGTGCATGGAGGATGGGGTGGAGAGTTGACCAATGAGGAGTGAGATGGATCATGAAGGGATGGAGTTAGATTTTTGGATTATTTTTGTTTTAAATGATTTTAATGTTATAAAATTTTTAGTAAATGAATTCGAGATTTTATAGAGAATGAGTTAGCTGTTAAATTTTAGTTTAAATAAGGATTTGTCTGGGTCTTCTTGTGTTGGGGGTGGGGGTATCTATTTCTTTAATGGCTGGGTTATCAATATTTTCAAGATCTGTGAAAAATTTAGATGCTATTTTTATGATGAATTCTTTGATAGATGTAATATTTAGTGCATGTCGTATGTCTTCATTTTTCATGAGCCATCTCGCTTTTGTCGATGATGTTAAAGTTTGTTTTTGCTGCATATGCCCATACTGGGCAGGCATATGTTAGGACAGGTCTTAGCATTGCAGTATAAATAAGCACTTTGTTTTCCCTGCACATTTCAGAATTCCGAGCAATTAGGGGGTATAGTTTACGAGAATTATCTCGGAATTTATTTTTAATATAGTTAATGTGAGATTTCCATGTTGTCCATAATATTTGGCTTCCTGAGACCAGGGAATTTTGGTATTATTTAGTTTGATGTTAATTTTTGGTTTCGCTTCGAGAATAGTACAGCCTCAGTTTTAGATGCGTTTATGGCGATTTCCCACTCGTTGAACCAGCTTTCGAGGTCTTTAATGTGTTTGTTGAGGGCGTGAGTAATGTATCTCATGTTTCTGTTTTTGGCCAGTAAAGCGGTGTCATCTGCGAAGATGCATAGTTTTGTGTTCAAATTTTGTGGAATGTCATTTATAAAAATAGAGTGTTGGCGATAGTTTTGCCCCCCCTTGGGGGATGCCTGCTTGAATGGATCGAAGTTTGGAGAGTGTGGCGTTGACTCTGACTGTGAATTTTCTGTCAAAAAAGAATGAGATGATAATTTTAATGAGGGGAGGGAGGTGTTATATTTTATAAGTTTGTAAATTAGTCCTTCTAGCCACACTCTGTCAAATGCTTTTTGTATATCTAGGAAAACAGCACCTGTGTGTTCTCTTTTTTCAAATCCTGTCGAGATAAATTCAACTATTCTTAAAAGTTGATGGGTGGCTGAAAGTTTTGGTTTAAAACTGAATTGGAAGGGTATAAGAATATTGTTATCATTAAGGTGTTTATTCAGTTTTTCGAGGATGAAGTGTTCGGTAATTTTGCTTAGATTTGGCAAGAGGGAAATTGGTCTGTAGTTGGAGGGGATAGTAGGATCTTTTCCAGGTTTTTGAATAGGAATCACAACTGCTGTTTTCCATGATGTGGGGAAGTGTTTGAATTTAAAAATTAAGGTTAGGATGTGGTAAAATTTTAATAAAGTTGTGAAGGGGAAGTTTTTGATGATTTTATTTGAGATACCATCTATGCCTGGAGCTTTTTTGGTATTTAGGTTTTTAATTGTTTTTAAGAAATCAATAATTTTAGGAGGTTCTATTTCAGTTGTAATTTCAGTTTTCAGGAATTTTTCTAGGGTGGTTTTGACTATGTTTTCTGTTTCTGAGTTATGCATGTCATTTAATGTAAATTGCTGTTCTAGACTTTGTGCGAGTGTTTCTGCCTTGTCTGTGTTGGATATAGCTTTACCGGCCTGGCCGTTAAGGGCTGAAATTTTTGTGTGTTGTTTTCTCATGTGTTTAGCTGTGTTCCAGAGTGAGTTGTCATTTGGTTGTAAGGTTGTTAATTTTTCGTTCCAATCTTTTTGAATAGCTTGTTTTTTGGTTTTTTCTGTTAATCTGTTAATTTTATTGCATTCTCTTTTTAAAGCTGGGTCACGAGTGGCTTGCCATCTTTTTCTGGCTGAGTTCCTGAGTTTATATAATTTTTGTACTTCTTTGTTTATATATTGGGTATCTGGGTCTATTGCGCGAGAATTTGCATTGAAAGAATTTATAATTGAGCTGGAGAAATTTTGTACTAGTGAGTCGAGTTCGTGTATGTTATTTGCTGTTGTGTTTAGATCAGTGTTATGTAGGGTGTCTTTTTTGAATTTATTCCAATTTGTTTTGATTTTATTTGTGTTTTGTGGAGTTTTAAAACTAAAATAAAAGTTTAGAATAATTGGGTTGTGGTCTGAGCTGAGTTCCAGGACCGAGGATATATCGTAGGGGAAAATTATGTTTTTAGTAACGGCAAGATCAATAAATGATGCAGAATAGTTGCCGAATCTTGTGGGGGTGGGTGGGGCGAGAATTTCATAATTGTTTTTATTTGTGAATTCTCTGAGAGATTTGCCTCTTGTGGTATTTTTGTTTGAGCCCCAACTAACGTGATGAGCGTTAAAGTCTCCACCATGTATGCATAGGTTTTCTAAATGCATGATTGTTTTCAGGTCCTGTGTGAATTTTTTGTGATCTGAAGAGGGGGGGATGTAGATAGATGCTATTAGTATGTTGTTTGTGTTAGTTAGTTTTAAGGAGATTATCGTGGCTTCTATTTGGTTTAAATCTGGATTTGGGATTTCATGGTGTGGGAGGTTGTTTTTTACTACTACGGCAGTTCTTCCGCTAGGTTTGATGGGGTCTTGATTAGTTCTGTATGTTATGTTGGAGGAATAATTTGCAATTTTGATTGTTTGGGGAGGTCTCAGGCGAATTTCTTGTATTAAGATTATATCGGGATTGTGCTTATTTATAAAGTCTCTCAACTCGTAAGAGCGAGAGTTGATGCCGTTATCATTCCAGAACACGATTCTAAGACTTGTAGAGGTGAATTTAAGTTTTGATGACTGATTGTAGGAGCGATTCTAATATATTTTATGGGGAGTCAGATTCTTTTAGTGATTTTATCATGTTTAGAAATGTGGGGAAAGCTTTCAGGACGTCTCTCAGGGCTATCAGTGCTTTTAGAAGGTCCACTATTTCGTTGATGGAGATTTCCTTCTGTATTTCGTGGACTGACTGCAGTAGTGGCGCCATCTGTTGAGGAGAGATGGAGGATGAGACTGGATCTGTTATGTTGGATTGTTGATTACTGGTAACGTTGGCATATGATCTATTGTCAATTGGTTTGCTGTTAAATGTTGTTGGTGGTTGTCTTGGGATTGGGGGTTCCATTTTCGGGAATTTTTCACATCCCCTCCATGAAGCGACGTGGCCTTGTTGTCCGCAGTTAATGCACTTTGGAGTTTCGAGTTTTGTTTGGATTAGACATTCTCTGGTTCTGTGGGCTTCTCCACATTTTAGGCATCTTGGTTGGCCTCCGCAAGTGGTTGAGCTGTGGTGAAAGTAGTTACAGCTCCAGCACTGAGTAAAACCTGAGCGCTTCTGAAAGCTTTGAATTTTGATTTTTAAGTATAGTAGGGAGTTTAGATTATAGATTTTCTCTGCGTTAGGGGATCTGGTTATTTGTACGAAAAATATTGGTAGAGGTAATTTTGATCTTTGTTGTGTAAGTTGGGTCACTTTTTCGATTAAGAAGTTGTTAGCTATTAGTTCTGCTTTGATTTCTTCGATGTTAGAATTTATGGGGAGCCCCTTTATTACGACTTTAAGGGGCCTTTCGCTTCTTGGAGTTATAGTGTAGTAGTTTAGTTTCTTTTCTTTAAGTAGATGAATATTATTACGGTAGTCGTTTTCGTCTTTAGGGTTAATTTTTATGTAGCCGTTTCAGTGGGTGTTGTTTGTGCCTGGGAATTTTCTATTAATTTCTTGGAGAGTTAACGTATAATTGTTTGTAATTTGGAGCATTATTGGGGGGATGATTGGTTTTTCTACTACTGAGTTTAGAGTTTCAAATTTATTGGAAGTAACTATTGGTTCAGGGGTAGGAGCAATAAAGCGGGCATATTTTTTATTTGTTGGCGGAACAAGTTGGAATCCGTCGTTGTCTGTTATTTTGGTAGGAGAGTTTAATATAGATGATGGTGGGGTGATTTGTCTTTTGTTAGGGTTTGGGTTTAACGCGTTTATATGTGCAACTCTTGCAAGGTTATGAATTTTGCACCACTCTATAGGGCAGAAAAGAATTTTCAACTCACCAGAAATGAGAGCTTCCTCTTTTTTCTTTTCTTGAATTATCCCTGTCTGGTGGTGGATGAACTCTTGGTCTGACTGTTCTGGTGGTAAGGATTGGAATAGTTCGACTTGACTGGTCAGGACCGGAATTTCTTGCCTGATGTTCTGGATTTTTAGGGTTAGGTTTGTAATTCTCTGGCAGAGAGCTAATTGCTCTCTGGCTGTGCTCAGGTTCGTTACGTCATCCTGGGCGTCCATATCGCCCTCATCGCCTTCCTTCTCATTCATTTCTCGAAAACACGTCCATCTATGACGGATGCTAACACGAGAATACTCCTGTTAGATCTCATCATGTTCATGGCAGGAACTTATCCTTCTGGGTATCAAAAAAAGGAAGAAAGAAATTTTATAACACTCTCAACAATATTGTAAAAGGAGGGATTATATATATATATATATATATATATATATATATATATATAT